>JAVXUL010027837.1:0-11563 GCA_035590515.1 Trichilia minutiflora
AATTAAGGGATCTAATTTACTACCATCATCCTAAAATATCAATTTCCAAAGCCTTAGTGTTTTAATTTATATTTAATTTTTATTTGGTAATTTCTTTGTTTAAAATCAATCCAACACTTGCTCTAGCTTCGCTATTGGACTTCTTCTATTAGACATTGGCTTGAACATAACAAATTTGACTCTTGAAAAAAACACTCCATGTGGATACGATACTTGCACTCACCGGACTATACTATAACAAGACTACCTATACTTGGGTACAAAATCTAATTGAGATCAATTTAAATGCTTCACTTTTTATAATTAAAGCAAAGATTTTGTTGCTATTACGAATCTAATTCAAGGAAATTCCATCCATAAGAAAAGTAGAATTATAAATCTACAAAATGATAGATATGGATATCAAAAAGAGAGCCATTTCAACAACCATCAAGCTACTAAAGTATTTCCCGTCTCTAATGTCTAAATTGCAGAATAAATGGGCAACAAGATGTGGTCCTTCATGCAAAAAAAAAACAAAACGAATATACAATGCAAAAGGATACAGATGTAATATTTGGAAGCCAAAACAAAAAAATATGTATCAGAAGTATATATAAACAAATATGCTACACTTAGTTAGTGCCATATTTAATTGAGGAAGAATCCCATAAAGATAGTTTGAAAAAGAAAAATCAAATTACCTTTAAATCACATTGAGCCTTACTCTTGCTTTTACCTAACTTAGAAAGCATCCAGAAACAAGTATTGTATTGATTATTGATGTGGCTTGCAAATAGATAATTTTGCAGACCATAATTATTTATAAGTTTATATAGTGACAACAAAAATGCTTCAAATTCAATGCAATATTTAAAATACTCATTAATTTTTTATTCATAATATAAAATCCCAAATTTTACAATAATTTTTCTCAAATAAATAATAAAATACACTCACAATCAAGTTGCCTCCATACAAGATAATCCCTAATAATATCAGAGGAAGGATAACATACATCTTGCCCATCAAAATTGGGCGGATACTTCAACTCTTTCTATGAGAAGAATTCTTTCCATTTCACTACATGTATTAAATTGAAGAGATATACAATGACTGACACTATATCACTATATTAAGAATAAATCTAAAGTTATTTATCTGCTTCTCAAGAAATACAATGGTATGAAATAATTACAATATCAGCTTTGACACTGTTGGAGTTTTAAGAATAAAGAAGAAAAATAAAAATAAAGGAATTATAGTAGAAGAAAAACTCTAATTGTTTGAAGTTACTATTTTATTAACTTATATAATGAAGTAAATAACAGGCCTATAAATAGGCTTTACACAATAAAAAATTAGTAACGAAATAAGATTAGCAAAAAAATACTAGCATAATTGAAACTAACAGTAGAAAATAAAGGAACAAAATTAACAACTTTCAACTTAGTCAAAAACTAATATTTTGATAACTAACTTTGAATCATTCTCCAATGCTTCCCATTAATTCAAAGTTACAGACATTAAGTTGAAGCCTAAAATAAACATGTTTATCTTGAGAACCATGATTTAATTTTGTAGATTTTGCGAAGCACTTCTCTTCACTCTGTAATTAGAGCACTTCTCTCCAAAATTTTCTTGGTGCATATCTCACCAATTAATTCAAAAATGAGTTTCTTCTTCTTCATGAGCCCTTTATCTGATTGAGTGTTATATTATTTTCTAATGATGGTAATTTCCTTTCGTCTTTAATCTATTGCCATAAGCCAAGACCTCTTAGATGAGTTTTCACCTTAACAGCCCATACTTGATAATTTTCACCATTGAAATTTGAGGGTAAGAGAATAGCTGAATTGTTAGTAGCCATAGGAGTTTTATGTTTTTGGTCACTCAATCTCACAGTCCTTCAAGAATCAAACCATTGATTCTGATACCATGTTGGAGTTTTAAGGATAAAGAAGAAAAAGAAAAACAGAGGAATTATAGTAGAATAAAAACTCTAATTGATTGAAGTTACTATTTTATTAACTTACAAGTTATTATTTTATTAACTTACGTAATGAAGTAAATAACAGGCCTATAAATAGCCTTTACACAATAACAAATTAGCAAAAGAAGATTTACAAAAAATACTAGCATAATTGAAATTGACAATAGAAAATAAAGGAACAAAATTAACAACTTGTAACTCAATCAAAAACTAATATTTTGGTAACTAACTTTGAATCATTCTCCAACAGACATAATTTCTTCTGCCAGAAAGAGACAGCAGAAAACAATGTCAAACAGACTTTAAAAAAAAAATTGCTTTATCTCAAAACCTATTTTGTTGAAAAGGAGAGACAACTAAAACACATTTTAGTAGCGATACAAGATTGGCGTGTTCTTATATTAAAACTGTAACCATTTCTTTATCAGGAACTAATAGTGTTAGCCAAATCTTTGGACAAACATTACCAGAAACAATTCATCTTCAATTTTTCCCATTTAAACAATCTATTTTAATGCTCAGACAAAGAGATGAAACTATCACTTTAGATATTACTTTTGCTTAGCATAGTTTTCTAAGAGATTAATGCAAAATAATGACCAAGAGTAAAGATAGTTTTACACTGCAATACATCTACAACAATATTAAAACTGAAACTTATGCATAAAAGACAAGAGATAAACTAGAAAAGCCTTTGATAAAACTGAGATTCCTTCTTTAGAATGAAGCTAGAAGTTAAGACACCGAAGAAATGATTGTAATATTGGTGAAAACATTGAGTCGAACCAACAGCACAGTTAAGAAAAATAGATGTGATACCTATACTTATCATTGACATCGTAAGCAAAAATAATATCTTCAAAGTCTTCAAACACAGCCATAGCACATGAAATCATAAGGTTCAAAGCCTACTTATCATTAGGTTTTTCAAGTTTATGAACTTCAGAAAATCTATCAAAAGCTAGAAAAGGCCTTGGTATCATTCACAAAATCTTAGGATAATAAAAAAAATATGTCATGCATTATAGGAGTAACACCAAGACAATCTAGTAATCCATACTTAGGGAATAAGGACAAACACACTTGAAACTAATCTTAACAGAATTTTTGTGGGTGAATTTCAAACTGTCAAGAACATTTAACTTTGAACTTTCAACATCATATTCCCAATTCCTGTTGCCAATAAATGACAACAAGAAAAAAGAATACACCCTACAAATCAATTAACATAAGGATATTTTATATCTTTTAATTGAAATTGATAAACCAAGCCAAAAATAGCTATGTGAAAACAACTTTACCTGTGAAAATGACAGCCATCAATTCTCAGTACAATTCATATTGATGCTATCAATCTGTTCTCAAGCATAATCTGGTTTAATTTTACCAACATCCTCTTCAAAAAAACCCAACTTCTTGAGAAGACATGAGTGGTCATTCTAAAGGATTTTCCTAACTATATTCTCTAAATGGAGTATTCTTGCCTATCTCCTCAGTCTTTCAATAAGAGCTCCATTCTCATTGTACTTGATAATACCTTCCACCTAAATGAAATTTAGAAAGGGAAAAAAATAGAAGGGGAATATAATATCAGCCTCAGAAATTAAAAGCCATACACAAGCAAATAACATCTATATACTTCCTTTGTCTAATTGTACTACTCCTCTTCCTTACTATTTTAATCTACTATTGAACAACTGTTCACCATAAAAAGTTCATTAAAAATTGCATCATTTCTTAAGTTGCCCTTTCCACATTATTGTAGGATTTTTTCAATTCCCTGGTCTCCTTTTAGGCTTAATAAATGAAGTGTTCATATCAAAAAATGAAATTGAACTGGAAGAGTCAATTCACAAATCACTTGTCTCATTGAGTTTTTCAAAGAAGGCAACAACTATAAGATGGAGCAAGCATAAAATTATTCAAGTTTATAACTGTCTACCATATACATTTATGAGACTAGCCACATCAATCCACTGAAACTATAATGCATTCCAACCACCAAATTAAGAAATAAACTGACTTTTAGCCATACTTTAGATCCTAGTAAACAACAACTCCACCACATCCAGATAACATATAACGTAATTAAGTCTCAGATTAATGTGAAAATCTAGCCAAATTTCTATTTTAATAAGAACAAGAAGTTTAAACTCATATGAAATCAAACCAAAATTCTCAATAACTATAGATTGTTATACAAAGACTAATAACACAAATGCCTAAAAGTGTTAATCCAATCTAAATGGAAGAGTGTTAATTAAAACTATGTAGTGATCCCCTTAAAAGTATCAGGCATATACACACCAATACAATCTTCCTTGTCATTACTTGTTCAAAAACTTAAGAATCTATAGTACTATTAAAACAAGAAATGTAATAACACACATTGAAATCCTAACTTTTAAGTGTAACAACCCTAAAGAGATTCGGGTAGAGTAAACGGTGTATACATCATTCAATTCCAATAAAGGAGTAATGCAATCGACTATGCCAAATAGAGCACAAGTTCAAGAAAATTATTATAGATTTACAGAAGATTCATCATGTCACCATCCAATACAAAAGATCCCTGATGAAATAATTTAGGAAGTTGTTTGTAGTTAATACCAAACTATTGAAAGAGATGATCATTCTTCCCTTGCTTTTGAGTGCCTGGCAAAGTTGACACATATAGTTCAACTGACAATAAACTCAAAAAACATATAGAAAAATGTCTAACATGCATGATTTGAGTAATAAGCAGGTAAGAATTATATAAAGCAAAGCAATTCAAGAAAATTCGCTACAGCGACAATAATTGTTCTGGTAGTGCATATATTGAAGAGAGATACAATGACTCATAATATCAAAGGAAGGTTAACGTATAACTCATCCATCAAAATTATGCACATATTTCAACTCTTCATAAAGGAAGAATCTTTCCATTTCACTGAATACATTGAAGAGAGATACAATGACTCATACTATGTCATTAAATTGAGAATAAAAGCCTTAATATCATTCACAACATCCTAGAAAGTTAATAAAAAAGCAATATATATATACCATGCATCACAAGAGTAACACCAAGGTTATCAGTGTAGCAGTAATCCTTACATTGAAAATAAGGACAGACACACTTGAAACTAAACTCAATAGAATTTTTGTGGGTGAATTACAAATTATCATGAACGTTTAACTTTGAACTTTCAACATCATATTCCAAATTTTTGTTGCCAATAAATGACAACAAGAAAAAAGGATATATTCCACAAATCAATTAACATATGGATATTTTACATCTTTTAATTGAAACCGATAAACCAAGGCAAAAATAGTTATATGAAAATAAATCCATTACCAAGAATCCTTTCACTATCCCACAAGCAATGTGTCAATCCTCCAGTTTCAAGGAAAAGTTGAAATGGATCAACTTTCTCAAGATCAAGTAGTCCTCTCTGCATTAACTTCTTAATTTGCTTTTGATGCTTTTTCTTGCAACTGCATACAAAAATTAGATATTTATTCGAATACAGTATACTTTTTTTTCATCCCAATACGAATTCAAATTCGGTAATATCTACTCTACACTCAGATTTTTGCCACCCCACTCCGAATACTATCCCATTTGGTAAAATAAAAATACATTTTTTTAAAAATATATTTTTAATTATATTTATCAAAAATATTTTTTAAATATTAAAATAATAAAATTATAAACAACATTACTTTTACTATGAAGTTTAATAGTTATTGTGGGAAATTTTTTTAAGTTTATAATAAAACATGTGTTATGAAAATGATTGAAGATATTAAGATAATTGTTTGCGTATTTTCATCAATCCAGCCCAAGGGCCCAAGCCCATCATACGGACATAACTCTCCCCCTAAATCCTTCAATACGATAACGTTTTGAGACTTCTTTTTGTAATAGTAGAAGTCACGAAATCTGATCGGTTCATTTATTCGAGACCATCACTTCAGAGGATCTCTTTCAGATTACTCATTGCAAAAGTGTACTCGGAAGCAATCCTCAACAATACATATCCGAGATCCCGTCTCAATGTATTCATTCAGACATCAGTTACATACGACATCGGAGCCTTGGGGATACTTGTGACATAAAACAGAATCTACGACACTAATGCATGATGTCATCAAAGGTTGGACATACTTCCAAAAGGGATGTTAGGATTCAGGTCTCGAGGAATCATGCATTCGACCCTATTATTTTTCAGAATATTCCCAGGTACATGTGGTATAGTACAACACCCACGACAGCTACACCCCATTATTCTTACAATAACTTTCAGAGCTCAACTAGTCGAATAACGACACGTGTCAACAGGGATAAAATATCATGATTACATCGTAACTGAATTCGAGAATAAGAGGGAGGTACGTATCATTTTTACAAAGAATATTCACACATGAGACAACTAAACTTTTAGCAGAAATCATTTTCTCTCGAACTCTGATACTCACACACAGTAACCATTAGACATTCTCTGAACTTTTTTCTGAATTTTTTTACTGCTTTTTGTGACTCCTACATACAAGCAAAACCCTCATTGACTTAAGTATCGGAGGGTTTTCATCGAGAAACCGGCTTTACTGATAGAACCAAGAACCAAGAAAGAAGACAAGCTGATGCTGGAGGTTGAAGACAACCATAACTTCTTGCATCAATATTTGACGTCGTCTGTGGAAAATCTTGAACTAAAAGCTAACAATCAATCAGATCTATTAAAGATGACAAACACCAGAGGTTATTCAACCAGGAGGCATTTGACAGAAAGGAGAAATATGGAGGAAGACTTCATTGATGCTACTGCTATAGCAGACGAAGCTCACAATACCTTGCAGGAGATTCTGGAGCATGAGAGCTCCAGATCTAACGTCGTTGTCAAATCTAATGCTGATGAAGTTCCTGTTTAAAAGTCACACCATTCAAGAGAGACTGATGAGATGACCCGTTTACTACAATTATTCCAGGACAGTGAACAACAGTATACAGAGAAAGACCAGCAGATATAAATACTGGTTAAAGAAATGATAAAGATAAGAAAGATGACGCAGATAAGCATAGTGGGTACAAAGGTACCTGATGAAACCATAGAGAGCAACACTCCCTGACCAGAGGCCATAACAGAGAATGAAGAAGGAGTGAGAAGGAAGGCCATAACAGATATACAGCTGTGAAAAAGGGAAGAACAAGGCTGTTGAGGAGACTTACCTGAAGAAGCAAGGAGATAAGGATGAAAATATGCCTTCTCATGTCCATGAGATGCATTACCATAAATCTATGAGAGTGTCCCAGAGCCCAGGATAGTTTATGAGGAATCGAATGAAACTAACTTACCTCCTGGTGATGTGAGGGTGATTCTGGAATAGATGCGAAAAAAAGAACGAGAAGTATTCAGGCACAGATATTCATGCCATAAAGAGGATTGAGAGACTAACACCAAGGAGAAAGATGTAGAGGCCTTAGTGAGAAAACTGATGGAAAAGATGAATAGCAAAAAGGTTCGTCCCTAAGGTGAACCTGCTAAATTCATCCAATAAACGGGACCATACTCGAAGTCACCGTTTATCCCAAAACTTCTGGACTAGACTTTACCTTAGAAGTCTAAGATGTCCTAGATTATTCTATTTTTTAGGAAAACAGACCCATCATTACATATGAATTTCTTCCATGAGATGATGCTTGTCCAAGGCCTGAGCGAAGACCAGATGTGCCGCTTATTCCCACTGACCCTGAAAGGACAGGTAAGAAAATGGTTTGTGAAAGAGAAAAGAAAATTTACTCCCATGAATGCTTCCCTCTTTCAGATTTTGAAGGAGGTAAAAAGGCAAAGGACCCTTCTGTTGGATCTCTGTCCAATCAAATTCAAGCCTACAGGGGAGGTGAAGAACAGATTTTGGAAGTTCCATCAAGATGTAGAACATTTGACAGATGATTGTTATGATTTGTAGAATCAGATTGAAGTGTTGGTCAAGAATAATTACCTGACTAAATTTATGCTTAGAATGATGAGAGGGCCCAAAATCTAAGACAGGCCCACAGACTCGATGATACGATGGTGATCCTCATACTAGCTGAAAATTCAAAAAGGTCTCAAAAGAATTATTCCCGGTATTCTATTCTGAGCACAAGCATCAAGCCGTACGTAATGAAGGCCTCAGTTGCGATATTATTTACTAACAAAGATGAATTACCCATATGACAATACTCTAGTGGTTATGTTGACGGTGGGGACTTCTCAGGTTAGTAGAATATTTATTGACACAAAGAGTTCCACCGATATTATCTTCAAGGAAACCTTAGACTCTTTGGGTATTAAAGACCTAAGGTTGAGACCTACCGAGACCACTCTGCATGGATTGGGGGAGTCATGTGTATATCCCCTGGGAATGGTGTAGTTACTAGTAACAATAGGTGACAAACCATATCAGAAGACCACTATGATAGAATTTCAGGTGGTAGATTTGAAGATGCCATATTCCATAATGTTGGGGAGACCATTTTTTTGATCTACGAAAGCAGTGGAGAGTGTCCATTACTTGAAGTTAAAATTTAGAGCAGGAGATGAAATCAGGATAGTAAGAGAAAATCAGAAGGAGGCCCGATCCTACTTTACCATTGCTTCAAGAAATTCTTACTGTATTCATAAACACCCATTGGAAGAAACATCCATGAAACATGTAGGAGATAATCGACAGGAAGAGCCATTAAAAAATGTGGGTGAGATAAGCCAGTTTGAGAAGTCATCCTCCGTCAAGCTAATTGAAAAAATGATACCAGTGGTTCTGGATGATAAACGACCTGAGAGGACTATGAGAATCGGGTCTAACTTGACCCCTGGGCACAAAGCTTCATTGATTGAAGTATTAAGACAGAATACAGATGTGTTTGCTTGGTCTCACGATGATATACCAGGGATCAGTGCTCGTATTATCTCTCACCGGTTGATGGTGAATCCAAGTTTTAAGCCTGTGGCCCAGAAGAGACAAATATTTAATATAGAAAGAAGAGAGGCTATCAAAATAGAAGTTGACAAGCTTTTGAAGACGGGATTTATCCGAGAAGTCCAGTATCTTGAGGCAACTCTCAAAGAAACTAATGGGTGCATTTCAGAATATCACAATGAGGCAACTCTCACAGACGAAAAACTTTCTAGCCAATTCTTTGGAAAATTGGCCTCAGTGTTTAAAGAAAATGCTACAGCCTTGGTACCAATTAAAATCTTGACACAGTGAAGTGTAGAACTAATAGAAGATTTTGTTGCTGCCATGCAAGAGATTCCTGACCCGAAGTGGATGAAGGAGCTGAAGTCTTACATTCAGCATGGAGAACTATCGTCCAACAAGAATGAGGTAAGAAAGATAAAAAATAGATCAATCAGGTACGCTGTAATTGATAATATACTGTATAAATATGATTTTAGTTTGCCATATTTAAAATGTCTAAGACGAGATGAGGCTGATAAAGTTCTCCAAGAAATCCATACTGGAACATGTTGAAGTTATGGAGGGGTTCGTTCTTTAATGTACAAAATTATTCGACAAGGGTATTATTGGCTAACAATTTCACAGGATGCTTCCCGGATTGTTAAATCTTGCTATGAATGTCAGATCCATAGAGATATTTCGAGACAATCCCCAGAGGAGCTAACTTGCCTTACAAGTTCTTGGCTTTTCTCTCAATGGGGTCTGAATTTGATCAGACCATTGTCGATCGCCCGAGCCAAGACTAAGTATGCTATCATGGCAATAGATTATTTTATAAAGTGGGTGGAAGCAGAGTCGTTTTTCAGCATAACAGAGAAGAATACTATAACCTTCATCAAGCAGAATGTAATATATCGCTTTGACGTCCCACAAGTCTTAATAGTTAACAATGAAAAGCAATTTGACAATGCCAAGTTCAGGAAATTTTGGACGAATTTCTGTATTGACCTGAGGTTTGCCAATCTAGTACATCCTCAGGCTAATGGACAGGTTAAAGCTACTAACAAAGTGGTTAAGAAGACGTTAAACAAGAGCTCGGAGAACACAAGGGAGCTTGGATTGACAAGCTATCTGAAGTACTCTGGGCCTATAGCATCACTCCCCAAATAGCAATAGGGAGTCTCTATTCTTGTTGGCATTCGAATGTGAAGCCATGATCCGTATTGATATTGACATCCTAACTTTCCAAATGCAAAGCTATAATGAAAAAAAGAATGAGGCTAGCTGAAGACTAAACTTGGATCTATTAGAAGGAAAGAGAGACAAGGCCGTAATACGAGTGATAGCTTATGAACAAAAGGTGACCTGCTATTAGAATTGGAAAGTCAGACGTCGGACTTTCCAAATGAGGGATCTAGCCCTCCAACAAGTAACTCTCGACACCAAGATTCCTAATGAAAGGGTGTTTGGGGCCAATTGGAAAGGACCATATAAAGTCATTTAAATACTTAGATCGAGAGTCTACAAACTGGAGACCCCGAATAGCATGTCAATCAAAAAAACTTGGAACATTGACAGATTAAAGCTATATTATCCTTGATCCAACCCTTTTAACAACAAACCCCCCTGAGTCAACACTAGTGTCATGAAAACTCACTCTATGAAGACTCTATGAAGAAATTTCAACCATGCCTCTCTCTTTAGTACTCTCATTACCTCCATTTCCTATGTCAAGGCTGGCCGAATTTATAAAAGACCTTATGCCAATGAAACCATGTCATTTTCATGCTAAGGGTATTTTACAACTTATGGAACCACGTCGTCCTGAGGCCAAATAGACCACGTCGTCTGAGATCGACTGTTGAGACCATGTCATTCCCAGAAGACCTTATACCAATGAAACCACGTCATTTCCATGCTAAGGATATTTTATAGTTTATAGAACCACGTTGTTCCGAGATCAAATAGGCCATGTCATCTGAGGCCGGCTGCTAGGACCACAATATCTCCAGAAGACCTTATACCAATGAAACCACATCATTTCCATGTTAAGGATATTTTGCAGTTTATGGAACCACATTATTTCGAGGTTAAATGGACTATGTCGTCCGAGGTCGACTGTTGGGACCACATCATCCTCAGAAGATCTTATGCCAACGAAATCACGTCATTTTCATGCTAAGGATATTATCAACTTATGGAATCATGTTATTCCAAGGCCATTTAGATTACAACATTCAAGGCCAACTATTAGGATCATGTCATCCCCAATCTTATTCACGTATAGGACCACATCGTCCATGACCTAAGACTGTGTATTACTTACGGTTTGTTATATTTTTTAGTATTTTATTGAATCGGATCATTAAATGAATAGACCTATTAACTCTCTCTGATTGTACATTCAGTTTATGTCAATTATTAATGAGATTAACATGTTGACATCATATCTTTGTCTTTTTGTGGCATGCCTGTTTATTATATCAATTTTAGCTATATACTATCTGAGTTGAGGCTATTACTTAATTAAAATAACTTATGAATGTCCAACCGTGATTAACTTTTAGGTCAGTGATCTCAGTTAGATTATGTACCCAAGTATAGGTAGTCTTGTTATAGTATAGTCCGGTGAGTCCAAGTGTCGTATCCACAGGGAGT
>JAVXUL010027848.1:0-26647 GCA_035590515.1 Trichilia minutiflora
ATCTTTCCTATAAGCTCAAATCCAACACCATAATCTTATTCAAGATATATTCATCATGCTCTATACCCTCTCGTGCATAATCTAACCACGAAGACATGCACGAACACTCTTAAAGGATTTACTATTATACCCATAATGCTAAGGGACGGGTTTCACAAATATGATATAAAATATTTATAATCAATACCCATTGTCAAAAATCTGAGTATCAAATTATCTGAATTTATTGGATTTTATCCACCTCATTTGATTGTAGAAAAATCCTTAACCCATATAATAAGAGTGTTATAACATTCTATGTATTTGAGTTTATTGGATTTCTATCGACCTCAATTTATTATAGAAAAATCCTCATCCTTGAGTCTATTAGGTTCCAACCACCTTAATTGATTGTAGGACACCCTCATCCTATAGTTTATTGGCTTTCATTCACTTTAATTGACTGTAAGACACTCTCACCCTTAATAATATTCAAACATTATTGGGTTTTATCCACTTTATTTGACTGTAAGATATCTTTTAATAATATCAACATAAAAGTCATAATCATTATAATCAAATCGATATCATCATTTTCATCTCACAATAATATAAATCAAGTTCAATATAATAAATCCATAGGCATACAAAACTCAATCAAAATCAATGGCAAACAAGTAGAGATATCAAACGAATTGAGCTGACTCAGTTCGGTTCAGTCCATACGGACCGACCTCAAACGAGACGAGACGAATCAACTCATTTATTATACGGATCAATATTTTATTGATCCTAACTCAACCCGTGAGCTAACCAGCCTAAACTAGCCAGTCCACAGACCGACTTTAAAATTTTTAAATTTAAAAAATTATATAAAAATATACTAATTACTAATAAATACAATATATTAATAGTAATAATAAGTCTATAATCTAAATACAATATAAATTAACTATATTATAACTTAACATATAAAAATTTTAACAAGTCAAATAAAAGTTTCATCAATAATTATAAATCTAAACATATGATCTCAAATTTCAAAATATACTAATCCAGCACTACTCAATATTAATAAATAATAAGTCTAATATCATTATTAATATTCAAATATAATCAATCATTATGCAAATATAAAGGTTAAAAAAATTAGATTTAATTTTTTAATTAGGTGGGTTAAATGAGCCGGCCTATGGATTAAACGGATTAGCCGAGTTAAATGGACTGAACCAAATCGACCCGTGAATTAAACAAGCTAATTTTTTTTGTCCTAACCCACCTAAATGGTGGGTTAAACGGGCTAGCCAGCGGACTATCGGCCCGTTTGACAGCTCTACTCTTAACATACAGGTGTTAGCACGTCATTGTTGAGAGAATTTTGAATTGCCATTCGGCAGAATCCAAAAGGGGGGTAAATTGGATATTTTAAAAAATCTGACTTGAACAAAATTTATGAATTCAAAGAAATGAATGCAGACGATGACTATATGCGTAAAAAATAAATGCACACAGGAGATTTTTATAGTGGTTCGACAATACGTCTACGTCCACTCTTCTCGGATGAATCCACTCACATCGAGGATCACTACTTCTTAGTTTTCACGGGTCAAGAGAAACCTAAATACAACTCCTTCTTTAAACGGTTGAAGGGCAACCACAAAATACAACTTTCTTTCTACGAGTGAAGTGTAACCCAAAATGAATCTTTCTTAACAAACAGGTGAAGAGAAACCCAAATTAATTCACTAGGAATTAATTTTTAAAACTCTCTAAAAGAGTAGATAATCAAAATGTTCACTTTCTATCACTAAAATTAATAACAGAGAATAAATAGAGAGAATAAGAATTAAAAGTTGTAGAGAATGATTCAACCTTGATCAGATGTTTGTTAATGCTCTTCAACAACCCTTTAGTCTTCAAAATTGGTTGTTTATATATCTGCAATCAATTCTCCCCAATGATCATCTTGCCCTTCATTAATGGCGGCATTAAATGCTTCTGAAACTAGCTGTTATAACTTGATTTCTGCAAAGGTGTCGATACGATGACTCAAGGTATCAATATGTTTAAGAATTTCAGCCTGAAGGTATCGATACATTCCTATTTCGTATCGGAACCCTTTGACGTGAAAGAGATGATGTCCATCATGAAGGTGCTTGAACTTGTCCTCAAGGTGTCGATACGTTTGAAGAAAATCCTGGGGTATCGACACGTTTATGAAAAGGGTGCTTGAGCAAGTCTTGAGGTATCAATACGTTTGATCAGCCTTTCCAGGGTATCGATACGTTTGGGCTTAAGGTATCGATACATTCTGCTCCGTCTTCCAAGGTATCGATACGTTTGATGAAAGGTTTTGAAACGTTTGAGCGCCTGCCAAAAGGTGTCAATACATTTAAGGAAGTTTCTGAAACTCGGGCTTGATTTTGGCACTGTGGCTTAAACGTGTCGATACGTTTAAGCAACGTATCGATACGTTTGTGCTTTGGTAAGCTTTTCTTGACACTTTCTTCACATTTTTCTCACCTGCAAAAACGTGTACACTTTCCAAAGAACAAGTGACTTATATATATTCATTTATCAAATAAATTTAATCGAATTATCACATATTTACATTTGTTTATTTTGACATTATCAAAAATAGTATAACATGCAAAATTTATTATGCCATATTTAATTATAAAAAAATACTTTAAAACTATTACTTAAAACTTAAAAATATAATGAAAATAAAATTTTAACTTACAATAAAGAGGAAAAAATTAGTATAATTAAATAAATTAACCTTAAGAATAATATTAAAAATTTTAATATTTATTTAATATATGTCTTTCTACGAAGATTATATGATTGAGATTAAAAAAAACAGAAAAAAATTATAAATTAAGAATAAAGTCTTCAATAAAAGAGATGTGACACGTTATTTTTGTACTAATTCTAAAATATAAGCAAGTAATTAGAAATGTATTAGTTCAAAACTTAAAATTGGTACTAAGTACAGCACCTTTCCATTGCGTACGAAATAGTTTAGGAATGACCAACTAATTTATTTTTTTAATAAAATCAATCAATAGTTCGGTGCATATACTAAACGTGCTGCAAAATTAAAGTTGTTGCCAAGTGCCAATAATTGACTACATCTTTTGGTGACCGAGATTTTATAATTTTATTCATCAAAAAAATACAAGAAAGCGTTCGGTGAAACCAAGAAAAGATTAAAGGCGTACGAAATTCACAATGAAAAACTAACCCATTTTTTTATAATTTAATTAGACAGTTAGTGTAGATAAAAATTTTAAATATTAATTAAAAATTAATATTATTAAATATTTTTTAAAAATTAAATAATTTTAATCAGAAAAGTTTTCTAGATGAGAAAAAACCAAATAATTAATTATTCAAACAGTTTTATTTCAAAAAACCAAATAAGTATTCAAACAATTTTACTTCAATGTGAGTAAAGAAAATCTTCGTAGAGGAAATGTTCATTTGTGATGTTTTTCATATTTTGAGAATTCTTGCAAAGCCATTTGGATTGAATTAATTTTCTGAAGATTGGGGTAAACATTCTATAAAATTACATCAGCACCTACCATCAAAGACCAGGAGGAATTGAAGTGCTCCTTTACAAAGGGAAATCTTTTAACGGCATGTCCAGCTCGAATAATACTAGTGGAGGTATTCAGAAATATGATAGCATAGCATATATGTGTACTATGAAAAAGTTTAACGAGATTAACATAACTGGAAACAATTATAGTTTCATGAAAGAAAAACCAGTTTCTCAGGCCAAACCGGAAAATAGAAAAGAGACAACCACCTAACAATTGCCAATTCATTGACACGGAAACCAAGTAGTGAGATGAAAATTTCTAGTATAGTAACTTTACGATAGGATTCTTACATGAGATCTGTCAATAGGTATCATCTAAGGTTGTCTAGAACGCCCCCATCAGTCAACAAATAACAAATACTCGGCCTGTTTTCCTCCGCGTCTAAATTCACAAGACAGAGAGTGATTTTGCGAGTGAAGCTTTAGGATAGACCTTCAATTTCAAGATATCTTAGAAGTTAAAAAAACGCATCAACAAGAACGTGACGCAAATATTAAAAAGTTTTGAGAAATCCATTTTACATAATTCGATGTTACTCTTGTAGTGCACTGGCATCAAGAAAAACAAAAAAGAAGCTCGCTTAATATACAGAAATTTAGAACAACTAATATACAGACAGGATCAGAAATGCTCAAATAGTCTAGATCCCCAAACGAGCGTGAAAGTATTATTGACAAGATAATGATCATTCTTTTCTAAGATAAAGATACCGTATTAATGCTATATCATGCGCACCTGTCCAGCAGCCAAATCTTCCACCACAGCCCATTCGGAAATCTGATGTCATTCCCCTACACCAATTCTTCAGCACACAAGTTAAGGACGGATTAAATTGGCAAGGAGATTGGCTCTTTATCCTTTATGTAATCTTCCAAGCTAAATAGGCTGTTAACAGATTTCATTGCTCAAAAATCAAGCCATGGTAACAAGGCACTACAAGCCCGTGAGATTGTGGGAGGGTAATGAATTTAAAGACACCGTCTATGATGAGATTTCCACACCATCACACATAAACAAGATTCTATCACGAGTCAGAAAATAAAATCAGCAGAACAAAGGCTGTGATTATAAAAGGTATTGACGAAACAAGTTGGAAATCATTGAGTTTATTATTGAAACACTAACTGCAATAATTTACAAGAAATTGAAACTACAAAACCAGTCACGGTTTCGGTAACAAAGCAACAAACGAAGGTCATAACTAAGACAACAATCGTTTTGGCAAAGTATACAAAGAGAAAACAGAGTTTCACACTCGAGCAGTCTACAAATATCCATCTCTCTTCTCCCAATTATTTTCATTAATTAGTAGTCTTTTCATTCTCGACACCCAGACCATACAGTACACCTGCATATTTCTCTGTGGAGCCATTGAAGAAGTTGTCCCTCAACTTCCTAAATGTGCTAGAAGTGAGCAAACTATCTGAACCTGCTTGATGACAAACACCAACTCTTTCTACCTCCAACAATTCGGCAAGCTTGTTCAACCCGCCGTGAAGGCTGTTGCAAAACTTCATTAAATGCTTGATATCATACACCATAGGAAAATACATATTGATCAAGTCAAAGAACTCTGATTGTGTATCAGGCAAACCCCGGCAAGTCAACAACTTAAGCAAGTATCCAAAATCATACCCACTATGAAATGTAACCCAATGAACATTGTCATTCAACACAATTCCTGAAGACATCAATAGCTCGCCAAAACGGTTCACATCAATACCCTTTTCATTGTTCTTCTTAAAATCAATCCCACATTGGCGGAGTAACTCAATGGAATCGCTAGCAAATATATCTTCGGTTAAATTAAACTCGCGGAAATTGAATTGCCAAATGCAATACTTGTCTGTCCCACAACTAGGCAAATTCCCATTTTCATCAGAAAATGTTAAACCTAGTTGAATAAGCTTCAACATATCAACATTATCTTTCAGAGTTTTGTAGTTATAGTCATTTATATTCCTGAAAGTTCCTACGGGACGTGATACCACACCAGGAAACTCTGTATCCATTGCTACATAATGATATTCATCGACAATTTCACGAATTAAGGCAAACTCCTCTTCGAGGTTATCATCCCACACCTCTCGAATATGAATTGAATCGCCCTTTGGCAAAATTGACATTTCAAATTATAGCAAAATTTAAACCCAAAAGAAAACAATACTTCGACGCACTAGAACACCCAGATCCGAAAACAAAGCATAAGTAACTCAAAACTCAAAACCTGAAGTGGGCTCCTCCTTCAACAGATCTGGAACATGTCGTAGAAAAAAAAAAGATTTTCACAACCCTGAAAAGCGAGTAAGTGAAAGAAGTAAGGATAGTTAAGGAAATGAGATCTGACCTGTACTTATAAAATTAAGACTTGAGCTGAACAGATCTCGAACTTTTGAACAGTGATTTTGTGTTTCCGAAGAGAGATTTTCAGGTCAACGAAAGCGCGCAGAGAAGAAGAAGAAGAAGAAGAAGAAGAAGAAGAAGAAATAAAAACGAGGGTTTGAGACTTTACTCGTTCTCCAGGAAGCTTATAGGTGAGACGGTGAGATAAAACGGGGGTGGTGACTTTGCCCAATGATTATTATATAGAAACGATATCGTTTCGATCCAGACACGTGTTCAATCGAAGACGTTTCTTTGAGCCGGCTCCCTTTTGACCAATTGGCAGTGTTCCGTTCCGTTGGATTTATCCCTATGTAGGAAATCAGATGCTTTTGCTAATATTCCAGGATTTTAGATGTTTAAATTATTTTTATCAATAATAATTCATAATTATTTCATCTTGCTCTTCTCTTGATAATAAATATTATTACTCAATGATGTGGACAAATTGGAACTTCTAAGAGGATTGATGGTGTGTGGATCACATTTAATCACAATAATTAAATTGAAAAAAAATATATCCTATATATGACAAAATATTATTAAAAATCGTCTCAGTTGATCAATATGCATACTTAAATTATATGTATATTTGAAGTGAATATTGTATTATGAATAACGAAGAATTTGTTATTTTTATATCTGGATTCAATGATTCGATAAATATTTTTTAATTTTTTAATAATTAATTTTATGTAATTTGGTCAACTCGCGAAACAGTTGAAATTAATGAATGATTATGTTTACAATAATTATGAGTTTGCTTATAATGGTTAAATTATATGCGGTGGTGCCATTTTTTCTTTGAATTTTACTAATAAGTATCTTGAAAACATTGTTAAAATTTTTATATTTAATAAATAAATTATATATTTTGATATATTAAAATTTATTATTAATTATTATAATATATATTATAAATTATTATAAATAATTAATATTATAAATATATATAACAAATAACTTAAAGGCATTCCCTAATAAAACTATTTCTCTTTTTTAATTATTGTTTGTTGGATGAAATTATATGAAGTTGTTGTTTTTTTCTCTCTCATTTATTATAAATATTATTACAATTGACTATTTTTAGTATTTTAATATGAAAAGTCTTAATTACCCCCCAAAAAAATCTTGTTTAAAAATTGACAGCTAAGTCAATTCTTAAAACCCATATTAATAAATAATATTTCATCCAAAATCCATGTCAAATTAAAGTGAAAAACTAACGAATATTCAAAGATTTGTATTTTAATTGGGTCTCTTTCGAACATTTAGGATTTTCTCTAAATGATATCAAAAGTAAAGTGTATGGTGTATGAACGTTTTAGATTAGATGGTGGCCAAATAGGAGTTAGATTCAATTATTTTGCTTCACTCCAAAATATGGCTCGCCTTAAATAAAGTAACAACAAAAGTAATAAGAGTTATTTATAGAGAAAATGACACATACATCTTTAAAATGTGATTAAATGTATATTTTATTTTAAATTCTATTAACTTTAAAAATATTTACATGTATTTGTTAAAATATTATGGTTTAATATTATTATGATTCTTATGTATTAAAAAAAAAAGTTAAAAAATATTTAATAAAATTATAATTTTTAAATTGATATTTAACATTTAAAATTTTAATCTTGTACTATAGCCATCATAATATATACTTTATACTTATTAATTTAAAAAATACTAATGCATGTCCTGATTTATTAGTTAATACGTGAATTCCTATAAAATAGTTTAGTGTATTTAATTTTTAAAATTATTATACTTAAAAAATGCTATAATAATTATAAAAAGGTAAATAAATTATTTAAATAATTTTTTAATGATCAAATATGTATTCAAGCATTTTTTAAATTAAAGTGTGGATTCGACAAAACCTTAAAAATTAAAATTGGTTGATGCTTGAATTTTTTTACAAGGAAACATCCAATACGGTACAATTTTTCACCTTTTTTGAATGATGAGATGATGGGTCTGATGAAGTTTGTCTTGAGTAGATAAAATTATTGGCTATCGCAATTATTATTTTTTGATTGTTGAAAAATATTAAAAAAATGATTAATATTAGTTTCCTGACATAAAAGTTATAATACTTTAAGTTAAATTCGAGATTATAAAAAATAAAACCAATAAAAAAGTTTAGTTTAAACATTATTAACATGATGAAATGAGTGCATTCTTGTTCTTGTTGAAAAATTGATTTATAATAGCTGATGAACTTTTATAACGAGTCATTTTATTTTTATCTTATTTTATTAAATTTTTATATGTGTGGATCATTGAAGAATGAGAATCCGATTTTTATCAAAAGAGTTCGTGTGTTAATATTAAATAATAAATCATTATATAATTATTATCTATAAATTTAAATTAATATAATAATTTTTTAAATTATAATATAAAATTTTAAATATAATTTAATAATTTATAGTGATTTCGGAATTATCGTTTGATTTGTCGCAATCCTTATTTCGGAGGCTAAATTTCTTACATATTCCAAGGCTATATTCTCTGCATCCAAAAATTAGCACGTTCTAACACTTTTAGTGACCTCATGTATGTATTTTTTTATGTTTAGGTTAATTTAAATTTAATTTTTTTTAATTACTACTATAATCTTAATTATAACCATTTAAAATTAAACATATTATTTTTTTTATTATTTAAGTTCGTATATTAAACCACATAGATAAAGGGGTTATATGAATATTATTAAAATTAATATGGCTAAAATATATACTTGATGGAATTTTAAACGTGCATGTGTTATTTTTTCTTATTTATATAGATTTGTGTGCATAGATTGACCTGATAAAATATAACTCGACTACCACAAACAAAAGTTAAAATAATAAATAAATAAATAAATAACGTTGCGTTATAAAATTGTTTGTTGTAGCTAAGGTGGAATATTAATACCAGAGTCAATTGATGGATATATTAATAATAAAATAATAAAATTAATAACCAATTAATGCGATATCTCACGTACTATATTTTTTATGAAAATAAGTGAAAACTTACATAAATAAAATAATAATAAATTATATTGAACATTTAATAATTATATATTATCGTCACATTAATTTAAAAAATATATATTTTTATTATTTTATTAATTATCAATAATAAAATAATAAAATCAAGAACTGATTGGATTGATAAATAAATATATTATTCTTGAGTGAAATTTTATTTTATTTTTAATTTTTTCAATCATAGTTGGCAATAAATTTTATAAACAAATAAATATAAATAAATGTTATGTTTAATATTGTTCATAAATGGCATCTAACTTCTTTTTATCTTATTATTAGTAAAATTTGAACTTCAAACCTTTTGTATTATTTGATAAATAAAATAAAACGGGAGTGATAGGTATTTTTTTTAAATAATTCAATTGAAATATTTATTAATGTTTGATACAATATTATTTAAAAGTATTTTTTTCTTTTTTGAAAAATATTTATATTAAAAAGTGTGATACTACTACCGTCTTTTAAATTTCTCTTAATTTTTTTTTTGTTTATTTACACCATTTAAATGAAGAAACTCCTTGTAATACTCTGTCAATTAAAAAAAAAAAATCAACACGCCTTAATTATTGATTGTAATTAAAATAAGCATTTTTTTAATTCTCTAATTTTTAATAAAATATATGATAGTTATTTAATTTCTGTCATTAATAAAAACTAATTTCGTTAAAATAACTTTTATAGCTCTCATTCATCAATTCAAAATTATTCAAAACACACTTTTTATGATTTCAAATTTGATAAAGAAAAATAGATATGTTTATTTAATTTAAAATTAAAAAAATCAGATTCAAGATAATAAAAATAAATTATATTAGATATAAAGAGGTTCATTATAAATTTAAATAAATTTATTTTTTGTGTTTTATATAATTTTATTGAATATTAAATTGTAAGTTAAAAAAATAATTTTCAAGAATTTTTTTTTTTCAAAAACACACACCGTTCCGTCGTCTTGGAGGAATTCAAATGGCCTGACGCTATTGTTGAAATAACATTTTAGTATTTGGCCAGTTTGCCAACATAACGCAGACAAACCGAGTCGAAACTCAAACGCAGACGGACGAGTTGAAACTCAAAAACTACCAAACTATTTTCTACAATATTCCTTTTACTATTGGGCCAATTAGCCAACATAACGCGGGCAAACCGACTCGAAACTATTCCACAGTATGTTTCGTCTTTGCCTCTTCGCCAAGCTTTCAAAAGTCTCTCGTTCCCTCTGTATCATTCCTAAAAGCAAAACCCAGAAAGACAAAAACAAACGGGATTTAATCAAAAATAATTACTGTTTAAAATTTTTATTTAAAAATAATCATTATTCAAAATTTTAAATTATATTTAACTCATCTAATTTTTTTTTGACAAAAATACTCGTATTACTGTTTATATTTTAAAAAAAATAATTTTTATTTTTATTTAAATATTTATTAAAAATATTTTATTTAATATTATTATATGATGTATAATAATGTTTAATTATAAATTATATTTAATATTATTATAAAATTTTAAAATATTAAAAATTATTTAATTAAAATTCATTTATAAAAATTATTTTTAAAAAATAAATTTCACAAAACTTTAAATAATATATTATATAATTTAAAAATTATTTTTATTTAATATTTATTATTATTATTTAATTAAATATTTTATAAATAATATTTAATTAATAAATATAAATAATAATAATAATATTTAATTAAATAATAATAAAAAATATTAAATTAAAATATTATCATACCCCAACCCGTGGATCCCACATGTGACAATCGCAACAGATCTCTAGGGTGTACTCAATCACACAAAATACCATATGTAGGCCTGTAAGATTTTTATAAAATCTGTTTTCACAAATATTTCACATCACATACTTCCAAACAATCTAACATTACACCCAAACTCCAAACAAATAAAGTAAGACTATAAACACTTCTAATATAAACATGCACATAAATCAATGAAAGTACATGTTCCAATAAAATTTGTAGGGATCAATCTATTCCAAATCAATTTCTAAATATTTATTACAAATCTGTTCGTTATTTATAAAATTCTCATGAATAAAAGAAAAAAAAAAATGACTACCAGTGAACTAAGAACTTAACAAGATAGGTCAATATGGTTATACCTAAACCTTTAAGTCTTGAAATGATCATCATCATCACTAAATTTGACCTAACACTTACCTGAGATTGGGAGGTGAGAGATGAGTATATTAAAATATATTAAAATATACTCCGAGTGAATAAAATAAAAACATAAACATATGAGTATATATATATATATATATATATATAATTAATCCAAATTAATTTAATAATTAATATTAATTAATTATTTTAATAATATTAAATAATTAATATTATTTAATTCAATAATTAAATTAAATAAAATTAAATAATAGAATTTTTAAATAATTAATATTTTTTATTTAAAATTTTATTAAATTTATTTTTTCAATTATTTGGAGTGCAGTTATTGGGAGTGTTGCACTCCTAATAACGCATTGACGCTATCCAACACCTCATCGAAAGTACAATACATTATTGGGAGTGGCGCGCTGAGAGCGTCATCTAGTGTCTCATCAGAGTGTAATGCGCCATAAAAAATGCACACTGTTAATGGCATATTACCTTCTTGCTGGATGATGCTCTCAGTGTGTCATTGAAAATATAATGCATTATCGAGAGTGCAATAAACTCCCAATAACCGAAAAAATATGTTTTTATCGAAAGTTTTGAGGAGGAATATTTGAATTCAACGGATCAACAGTAAATATTTTTGGTTAATTCCCAAATCAAATATCTAAATTTCTTCCATTCTTGGCGGTTTTGATCTCGAAAATGGCCTCCGGAAGGATTACGAAGTCAGCTTACGCCTCTTTGAAGTATTCCAGAGCCTGGAAACTCTCTCTCTATGAACCCGGTTCGCTCATTTCTTGCTCCCGCCATCGAGCCATTTCTACTTTCACTAATTCCGTCAATTCATTGTCGCCGTCTCGAATCTTAAACAGAAGCGCGGAAACGATGTCGTTTCTGAAAAGTTGTTCACCGACTCTTTCGCGTTTCACTCTTCCACTCCACTACGGTACTCAGCTACTAGAGTTTCCCAGGTTCCTATACGTATACTACGTAATTGTTATCTTGCTTTGAACGCTGAGATGTATTTATGGGAAATGAAATTAGTTAATGAAAATTAGTGAGTGTTAATTTCTACTTCTTCGGATCGCACTTGTCAAAAAAGAGAACTCATTTTGTGTTAAATCAAGCTTGTTGTTGAATTTATCATTTTAAGTTTTGTTAATGCAATTGGAGTAAACTTTCTAATGCAATTTGTAGTTTTAGAAGTACCTAATTGTAAAGAAAGACGGAACACTAGCTGAAAATTTTGATAAATTAAGTAGATATTCAACCGACGTTTGATAGTTTTATGAACTTAGAAACTGGGCACTCAAGAGACGTGTTGGGCAGTTGGTCAATATAATTTAAAATGGATTTTCGTTTGTGAAAATTTTCTTGCTTATGTGTCTTTCCATTTTGTTCTCGATCACATTTATCAGATTAATTTAACAGAATTGACGGAGATGGCATGGGAAGCTATCCTTGGTGCTGTTGATGCTGCACTAGTTAGGTAACAACAAGTGGTGGAATCTGAACATCTGATGAAAGCCCTCTTGAAGCAAAAGGATGGTTTGGCTCAAATAATATTCATAAAGGCCGGGAAGGATAACACCACAGTTTCTGCAGGCTACAGATGACTTTATATCTAAACAACTGAAGGTACGTAATTGAATTTCAGATGACATACTCATATAAGCTAACTTTGCTGAATACGGAATTGTGAAGATATTTTATATTGTAGCAGGTGACTGGTAGTACCAGTGGACCTATAGTGGGATCACATTTTACTTCCCTAATGCGCACAGGATTAAGATAGAAACGGGAGATGATTTTGTGTCTGTTGAGGATCTTTTGTTGTCATTTCCTTCAGATAAGAGGTTTGGGCAACAATTATTTAAGAATTCTCCAGTTTAGTGAAAAGGACTTGAAGGATGCAGTTAAAGCTGTTCGTGGAAGTCAAAGAGTGACAGATCAAAGTATGAACTCAACGCCTTAATCTTTTCATTAGTTTTGCTTTCAATAATTTATTGACTATAATTTCAATAATTTTTCAATAATTTCTTTAAGAAACTAATGTCATTCAATGAATAAAATTTTGGAAGGTCTGTCAAATATAATTGATAATATGTTATATAAGTTAACTGTGTCCATATTGCAACTGGTAACCATCTGCTTCACTAGGTTACTCTTGCTTGTTTTTTCCACCTGTCCAATATTGTCAATTTTCAACTTAATACTCATGTTCAAGTCATGAGATATGAATCCTTTCCTAGCGTTTTCCACCATGCCTTGGGTTTACAGTTATTTTTCTAAATCTATCAAACATCTGATCACAGATTCTTTACCTTTTTTGCTCAGTCCCATCCTTGTGTCTGGATCACTAGATAAATTTTGGTTCTGTGATAAAAGCAATGCCAGCACTGATGGGAGTTTTAAGCATAAATTGTGGTGAAAATTTTAAGATATTGATAACTCATGATGTGTTGAGACTGTCACAATATGTTCTTGACAATGAACTATTATCCTATAATATGGTCTGTCAGGAAAAAAAATGTGATTGCATACCGCTTTTGTTCAATCTGTGGCAAGTTGAAATTTACTGCCATGTAACTAAATTTCATATTCCTTGGTTGCTTTTGGCTATTACCTACCCTCACTTGTTATTTCCTTCATGATATAGATCCTGAAGGAAAATATGAGGCTCTGAATATATATGGGAATGACTCAACTGAGCTTGCTAGGCATGGCAAACTTGATCTAGTTATAGGTCAAGATGATGAAATTTGGTGGGGTATACAGATATTGTATAGGAGAACCAAAATAATCCTGTAATTATTGGTGAACCTGGTGTGCGGAAAACTGCCATGGCTGAAGGGTATGGATTCATGCTTGCAGATTTAACATTTGGAGATTCAAATTTCATCATGCCTCTTTCGAGAAGTGCACAGAACTTGTGCACTCGGTGTTTTTGTTTGAATAAACTATTTATCATCTCTTGGTGGATTCTATAGATTATGCAAAAAATTTGTTACATGTTTGTGTCTTTTATATATTATAGTTGGCAGGATTTCTAATTAGTTATCTTGATTTATTAGGCAGTATTCTTTGTATTATCTAGAATTATACTTATTGCAGATCATTCTTGTTTAGTTTTCTCTATTTTGTCTGCAAAACGAGTTAAAACTAATGGAAGGAAAGAACTGTGTAATTTCTGTGCCAGATCATTAACTTATTCCCGGAATTCTGAGATGATGCATGTGCTAATACTGGATTTTTGAATTGTCTTTGCAGATGAGCTCAAAGGATTGGATGGGAATGTTCCAGAGCCACTGCTAAATAGAAAGGTTTTATTTCAAAATGAGTTTTTACCGGTTATATGTTTCTTCTTTATTGAATAAAGATTTAGATTGAAAAGATTTTGGTTGACATGATTGTATGACAGTTTCTTAACTGAAATTTGACCGTTGAAACTAAAGAAAAGTTGTTTGTGGTGGCTTCTAATTTAGAGATATTAATGCATGAACAATAATTATATTGGTGATGCACATTTTCCTTAAAGTTACATTTGTTATTAAAATTTTCATTTACTCTCATATTACACAGTTGATCTCCTTAGATATGGGTTCATTGGTCGCGGGGCCAAGTTTCTTGGAGATTTTGAGGAAAGGCTGAAAGCTGTGGTGAAGGAAGTTACCTCTTCAAAGGGACAGATTATCTCGTTCATTGATGAAATACGTACACTTGTTGGTGCAGGTCTTACCCTGATTTTGTTTCCTTCAAATCTATAATGTTATTACATAATCTTATGATCCTTGATGACACAAAAGTATCAGAAGCATTATCAGTTCCCTGATTTAAACCTTCATGAAAAAGTATGGCTGTAGACATTAGTGTGTATGCCTATTTAAGTTGTTGTCATGGTTAATTTGACATTCATAATGTGCCCCCATTACATTGCATATGTTCTCATTATAGAATTCTCTGAGTTCATACAAATGCCTCTATTGTGGATGATTTTGTGTAGGCCCTACATCTGGTGCAATGGATGCTGGGAACCTGTTGAAACCAATGCTTGGTTGAGATGAGCTCTGCCCTGTCAGAGCAATTACTTTGAACGAGTACAGGAAATACATTGAGAAAGATCCTGCACTTGAGCGTAGATTTCGGCAAGATTTTTGTGGTCAACCATTAGTTGAAGACACAATATCCATTCTCTGTGGGCTGCCTACTATTAGCTACATCATGTGTTAAAATATTGGACAGTGCCCTTCTTTCAGCAGTAATTCTTGAGATTGTTGCATCATAGATCGCTTTTTGCCAGACAAAGGTAAATTAGGCTTCATTTAATCTACCATTTGTTGTGATATCTAATTTGATAATCTTATTTCTTTTGTGCAAATTTGATTTCTTATAATCGGCTGGTAGCTCAGAACTTATACAGGTTGTAACCTCCAAAACTCAGTCAAGTTGATAAGCAGGGAAAATAAACTCAAGATTCTTCTATTATTAATTCTTATATTGGTGCTTTTAAAGAACTTAAATGCTATTACTTGGACTTTACATTGAAGTTCAAGTTTTAAGTTAAGTAGTAACTCAATATTATATCAGAACATGTTTGACATTAGGGTCTTATATTAGAATCCCTTTGACACTAGGAATTAGATTCTTATTATCTGGATCCAAATGACAATCCTATTAAATGAATCTAGGTTTACACATGAGAGGGACTGTTAAAGTGCTTGAATATTATTGTTTGGGTATGTACTTTCAAGTTTGAGCATTTAGGTTGTAATTCAGCATGCATGAACTGTAGACTAATTGTTTTCTTGCTTGTCTGTTTCCTTTGCTTGCTCTTTTGTATTGAACAAAAAAAAAAAAAGAAGTAGAAAAAATTGTATCCATTCAATGAATGCCAAAGGTATGGGTTTATGTTTATAATACATTGAACAATGAGTGCCTTTAGCGGTTGACTCGAATAAGATAGAGGAGTTCGGTTCATAGGTAACCCACAAAGAAAGGGGAAAAAAGAGAAAGTGAAGGAAGAAGTAGCGAATTTTTTTCTTCCACTAGATCCTACTTGTAAATCTTGTCAAAGCTATAACCAAAATGAAAAAGAAAAAATGAATGGGTTTGTTAAATGTTAAAAAATGTGTCTCCTATGCTTTAACAAAGATCATAATTTAGCTCTTTTCTTTCAGCCATTGATCTTGTTGATGAAGCCGTTGCTAATCTGAAAATGGAGATAACTTCTAAGCCTATAGTGCTGGATGAGTAGACCGAGCTGCGCTTAAATTGGAGATGGAGAAACTCTCTCTGAAAAATGACTCTGATAAAGCATCCAAAGAAATGTTAAGCAAACTGGTACATGATCTAGACTCACTGAAACAGAAAAAGAAACAGTTAAACAAACGGTGGAGCCATGAAAAGGATCTCATGAATGGGATATGTTCAATTAAAGCAGAGGTAACCCTCTTGTTAGTATTACCAACATTAAATTGCTTTCCTTTCATTTCCTTATGCAATTGCTTAAAATTTTGAAGATTGATATAGTGAGCCTAGAATTGGAAGCTGCTGAACGTGAGTATGACCTAAATCATGCTGCTGAGCTCAATTATGGAACTCTGATCCCTACAACGCCAATTAGAAGGGGCTCGGAAGAACCTTGCTGATTCCAAAAAGCTGGACATGCCTGCTTCGTGTGGAGGTCACTGATCTTGATATTGCTGAAATTGTAAGTAAATGGACAGGCATACCCTTGTTGAACCTTCAACAATCAGAGCGAAAGAAGCTAGTTATGTTGGACTGGTACTCCACAAGTGGGTTATTGGCCAAGATATGGCAGTTAAATCAGTGGCTGACGTGATCCGACTTTCAAGGGTGGGATTGTCTGACCTGAATTCATGGTCATGGGTCCAACTGGTGTTGGAAAAACATAGCTCACGAAAGCATTAGCTGGTTACCTCTTTAACACAGAAAATGCTCTTGTCAGAATTGATATGAGTGAGTACATGGAAAAGCATGCAGTTTCAAGGATGATGTTTATGTTGGATGATGGAAGGGACAACTGATTGTCAGGAACAGACTGTCAGTTTCACAAACCGTGTTGTGATAATGACATCAAATATTGGGTCACATGATATACTTGAAACTTTATGTAGTACACACGAGGGCAAGGATGTTGTTTATGATGTGATGAAAAGACAAGTTGTGGAAATGGCCAGAATTCTTGAATTGTATTGATGAGTACATTGTTTTCTGGCCTTTGGACACCAAAGAAATCTGTAAAATTGTTGAGATTCAGGTAATAAAATCTTTATTGAGTTGTTTAAATTTTATTGTGCATTCTTAATTTAGCCTATTCTGGTATTTAGATGTGTTTTTTAGTTGACCACTGTTTTAGTGGAAATCCTGCATTCAATGGGCATTGTGGCTATAGTCAATCTCCCAGGACAATTTTATTCATGTTCTAAACTTGATGCCTGTTTGGATGTCATGCAAAGGTAAGGAAGGTTAAACTCAATCTGATTTTATCCTTAAAGATCCTCTTTAATAATCCACATTTCTAAATTAACCTTACAGGGACTTTTTGACATGGAGCATATACATAAAATGATATTCTACTCTGGGCTTCATTGAAAGTATTTAGTGTTTTGATTTCACTGGTTTTGCATTTATTTGTTGCTTCTCATGTTTGACATGATTATCCTGTGCTACTAGGACGTAGTCCGACATTTATCTATTTGTTTTTCCATTGTGCTGGTGTATGACCAAACTTTTTATTGTGGTACTAGACTAATTTTTTTCACTTTTGAATCGACCTCATGGGATTTTCTTTTCTCACGTTATAGTATTTTGTGAATTTCATTTAACTTGTCATCGTTGACTGCCAGTTGAACCGAGTAAAAGACAGGCTGAAACAAAAGAATATTGATCTTCACCATACAAAGGCAGCTGTTAATCTGCTAGGGACACTAGGTTTTTACCTTAACTTTGGGGCAGGGCCAGTTAAGAGGGTAATACAACAGTTGGTTGAGAATGAAATTTCAATGGCCATCTTGAAAGGGGGTATTAAGGAGGAAGACTCAATTGTTATCGATGTGGAAGAATTGCCATCAACCAAAGACCTTCCTCCCCAAAAGAGGGTGTGCATAAAGAAATTGGAAAGCTCTTCCCCAGTGGATGCCATGGTTGCTAACGATTAATGTTTCTTTTTGGAGTTATTAATAGAGCCAGTAAAGGCTTTGCTTGGTTCTTTGCTGATATCCAGATATGGTAACTGGCATTAAAGGCACACTTCGCAGATCTCTTAGACAATGTCAAGTTGCTTTTAATAACTTCCAAAACTTTACGTTTATCAATTTGTCATTTTGGGAGAATGATAAGCTTGTGCCTTTCCAAATGACAGGGTACATTTGTTTTTGTACTAGGTGCTCATGTTGTATCTCTGACAAGATGCCTTTGTCTGTAAAATATGGTCATTTTTTCTCCAGTTTTTCTGTCTTTTGCACATATTATTTGATGCCTATTTTATTTACCTTAATCAAAACATCATTCTAAGTATGACAAACAGGAAGAGTAGAAGCTTTTTTAGGGTCAGCTGTTTACTTTCATCCGGTGGCAGAGTGATAGAATAATTCTTCGTCTGTGATAAGATAACCATTACCTCCTAATGCGTCTGCATCCCATTTTTTATATCCGTGAACTCTTCAATGTTTTTTGCATAAAGAAATTTTGTGGACATGTTAGATAACGAAGCACCATACAATTCAGGATACAGAAAGGAATTTATATTGTGATAAATTGTGATGGATTGATCTCAGGTACTAATAATAATGGTGTAGCCCATCAACTCTAACTTCTGCCAATGTCCTGTTTTCCCTTTTTTTAATTTATAATACACTGGATTTAGAAAACCATTAAACACAAAAGGTTGGAATCTTAACAATGATTGAGGATTGTGCGGACTCATAAATTTTTTTTGTTTATAGGTCGAGAGCTTGAAGTTCTTTGGGGAACTTAACAACCATTTATGCTGTCATTTAGATAGTGAATGGCAATAATCAATTCAATAAGCTTGAAAACTTCCAAGGAGAAAAAGATAGAAAGGAAAACTGACATAGAAAGAGTAATGCTTGATCCATCTAACAGAGCACGGATGAATATGACCCATTTAATCGCATTTATTACCGTAACGACTGTTAGTTGGACCGATACCATCTTTCTAATTCACAATTTAATTAGGTCTACATCTGAGCCATTCCCATCCTGACCTATATCTAACCAATTATGTATATTTTAATGAATAGTTTTAATTATCATAAGAGTGACATGGGTACAAGAACGAGAAAAATTTGTTGTAAAAGAAGGAAGCTATCTAGTCTTTCTATATTAATTACCATTAATATTTGATGTTAGATCAGTTTAGGTTTGTCTATTTATATTTCAATTTCATGTATCCTTCCTAGGTAATAGTTATATCTTGTCAAATATTTGTTTTTTTTTTTACTGACTTATTTTATTTTTGTTGAATAATAAATAATATGAAAGGAGTTGAGACCAGGCAGAGGCAGAAAGTAGAGAGGAATGGCATCTAGTTGTCATATTAATGCAAAAGAATTGATAAAGAAAAAAGTTGAAGAAGAATTATTATATGGGAACCAGCCAACATGTTTATGTATAATTTAATTAAATAGGCCATGAAAATGTATTGCCATACCCTTTCCTTAAAATAAATAGGGATTATTTTTCTATCAAGTGGACCAAAATGAAAAAAAGAAAAAGAAAAAGAAAAACTCACCCATTCATTTTTATTGTTAGAAAATACAACTTCAATAGTGTTGTATGCAAAAGTCAAATATATTTTTATAATTAAAAAATAGTTTTGATAGAATACATCAAAAGTAAACATTTTCAACTTCAAATAAGAGATTTAAGCTATTTTTATTTTTATTTAGGTATTTAATGTACTCTATCTCTATGAATTCAAATTTTATGAATAAATAAACACTAAGATCCTAATCCTATTACATGTTCAATTCAATGGAACCCTGGAAATTAAAATTATGTGATTACGTTGCATTGGTTACTAATCGTATCCAACAAATTAAAAGACCCAAATCTGAAATCTTCATGCTTTTGTGTGGTTGATTGGAAGGCAATGATAGAACCGATTTTCAATAATACGTCTGGGATCAACGTGGGGGCACATATTTTACACCACAACCTCGTTACTTGCGCACAAAAAATTAAAAATTAAAATAAGTTCTCAATTTCACACATAATCGCATTCCACGAACTTGGCTATCATTAATATAATATATATACAATATAATTTAAAATTATATATATATATATAAATTTTTTATATATAAAAAATTCTAACGATTCGAATATGAAATCTCTTGTAGTAAGATCGTTTAAATAAAATTTATGACTTAATTTTTTAATATTTTAATAAAATATTACCTCTTAAATTTGAATTTATTTTTTTTTAAATTCAAATCATTATCACCAAATTAAACTTTTGAAGATTTAAAATTTTAATATATTATAATTTAAAATATAAAATTTAAAATCTGATTTAAATTGTGATTTATTTTAATTTTTGTATTTTAAATTTTAAAATTATATTACAAAATACATTAATTCTTATAACAAGTAACAATGGCCAACAATTCTAGATAGCAAATATTCCACAGTTACAAATCTTGATTTATTATTAATTTACGTCTAGGAGAAAAAATGCATAAACTAACTCATCAGGGCTATGTTAAGGTGCAAATTAAAACCTTTTAATTCTTCTATTATAATAATAACTCTTAATTTATGAGTTACATATGAAAATTCTAAAAATAGAAAAAAATATAGGGATTTAAAAAATAATTTTTTTTTTTTTTTTTTACTTTGTGTTATGTTCTTGACTGAAAAATTAAAGATTATAACCAACAAATAAAAAAAAAGGGTATATAAATATATGATATAATTAAAAGTAAATTATAGTTTTTTCCTATTTTTTTTAATCTTAATTGTATGATACTCTCCTATTTTTTGAAAATATATCTAATATTCTCTCTTTTTTTAATAAACACGTTTCTTTTATCTAAATCAATAAAATTCTTCATTATAGTAAGATATCTTGGATAATATATATATATATATATATAAAGAATGTTAAAATAATAAGTCAAAAAATGGAGAAAATAACCCTAATACCCTACCATTAAATGCCCTCTTAAATATGACTCATTTTTTGATTGTTTCCAAGATGTAATAACTTATAAATATTACTATAAATACAAAATAGCCTTTCCCTTTCTAAGTTTGCTTTATTGACTCTTAATCTACCCTGTAAATAACTGAATATGATTTCTTCTTTAGTTTAGGCATGGAAAGTTTTGGATCATGGGAATCAAATAAATAATTACAAAAAATGTTGAACGAAATAAAAATATTTGTATCATTAAAAAAAAATTATAATAATTTAAATTTCATATTTGAATTGATAAACTTTTAAGTCTATCAATTCAAAATTTCAAACTCTCTGCCCGTGGCAGGAAAATTAATGTTAATGTTAACATAAAATAATTGATACAAGTGAAAGGGAAGTCTGGTTTTGTAAGGTTTTGAAATAAATGAGTTGCTTGTTTTGTTGGGCGACACATCCATTTTCTTCCCTGAAATCACAATATTTTTAATGCACAAAAAAAAATTCTTGACCTTTCACTGAATTCTGGAGGAAGAAAAACGGGATTTTGGACTTGGAGGTAACGTGGACCCCATAACGAAGCTTCTTTCACAAACTGTCTTTAATGGATGGAAGGCACGGATGATCCGATGATGAATGGAGTGCGCTTATTATAGTACTGTAGAGTAGAATACACTGGAGGAAAATCTCACACACTTTCCTATGGAACTTATAACAATAGGGACCAGCGTTTACGTGGCTTCTTGCCCAAGACTCTCTTTGGCAACTTTTAATAATTAATCGAACATAAAAAAAAATTAAAAATCTATTTGAGTCATTTTAATAAGATAAAACCCAATTGAAATTCGAACCTAATATCAACGAGGAAAAAAAAGGTTATTTATTCTAAATATTTAAAAAAAATTACTTTACACAAGAAGATTCACCAACACAGTAAATGGAAGATTAGGAGGTTATGTTTATCCAGATTTAACCTTCTAGGAAATCATAGGGATCTATACAATACGACCAGTTTGGTTGGAAATTGGTTGATTATTATTGTTATTATTTTTTAAGTGGGTAAATAAATTCCCCCTGCGCAATCCAAACAAGTCTTTATTTTCGTCTTCCAGTGTCATTTTCGAAACAAAACAAAAACTCCGTAGCTTCCTTCCCTTGCGCTATTGTAAAACAAGGCAAACAACAACAAAAACTCTTCACTTGTTCTGCTATACTCTAGTTTTTAGAAACTCATTCATTTCTGTTTTGTCTTCTTCTTTTTTTTTTCTACAATGTTCAGAAAATAGTAGAATAATAATAGAGAAATGGCGAAGATTCATCAGAACAACGTCAGATCCTCGATTCTTGATCGTGTTGACGGACCCACTTCCACCGCTTCAAACAACGGACTACATCATTTCCGTATATGGACGGCTTTTTCAGGGGCAGCATTCCGCCGGAAGATATTTGACGCTGTTAGCTGTGGAGGGAGTTCACGATATAGTCAGGAATTCCCGGAGGAGGACGATGATGTTGTTTCTATCGCCACCACCAAGACGAAAACAGAGAAAACGGATAGTACGAAAGCTGATTCGTGGAAAATCAATGAGGTAAAAACGGAAAAGCAGAAACGGGAAAAAGGGTGTAATTCCAAGTCCGAGAAATTGTTAGATCTCTTGAAACTGGCGGAAGGTGAAGCTGAGAGTGAGATAAAGAAGAAAGAAGAAGCCTTGGAGGAGTTGAAAAACGTGGTGAAGGATTTGCAGACAGAAAATGAAGTGGGAAGAGGGGAAGCGGCCAAAAAAGTGAGGTTTCTGGCAAAAGAAAATTCTGAAACAAGGGTTACTCTTGCTATGTTAGGATCAATTCCTCCTTTGGCCGGAATGCTTGATTTGGAAGATGTGGATTCTCAAATTTCTGCGCTTTATGCACTCCTCAATCTCGGAATCCGCAATGATTTGTGAGTTTTCTGGGTTCAAAATGTTTTATTTTTCTGGGATTTATGTTGTGTGGTGTACTTTCTCTTTCTCCATTAATGTTTGTGTGGGAAGGATTTTTTTTTTTTGTTTGTATTTTCTGCAAAATGTTGATTCAGATTGCATATTTGCTTCGACATGTCACTTTCCATGTTTTTTTTTTTTTTTTCTGGAGTAGTTTTGCTTTGTATGTGTAATTGCTTTTTAATGCATTTCATCTTCCTGTCAGTCTAGTTTATGGTCACTATTTCATTGTTGAATTGAATATGTAATTAATTGTTTTCACCCCATTTGCAGAAACAAAGCGGCCATTGTGAAAGCAGGTGCTGTTCACAAGATGCTGAAGCTTATTGAATCTCCAAATGCTCCGAACCCGTCAGTCTCCGAAGCAATAGTAGCAAATTTCTTAGGCTTGAGTGCATTAGACTCGAATAAACATATCATTGGATCTTCAGGTGCAGTCCCATTCTTGGTTAAAACCCTCAAGAATTTAGATAGTAATTCACAAGCAAAGCAAGATGCTCTTCGAGCTCTGTACAATCTCTCAATCTTCCCGTCAAATATTTTGTATATCTTAGAAACCGATTTGCTCCCATTTCTTTTGGAGTCATTAGGAGATATGGAGCTAAGTGAGAGAATTCTATCCATTTTGTGCAATGTAGCATCCAGCCCGGAAGGTCGAAAAGCAATTAGCGGGGTGCCTGATGCTTTCACAATTTTGGTTGATGTTTTGAATTGGACTGACTCACCAGGGTGCCAAGAGAAAGCGTCATACATTTTAATGGTGATGGTACATAAATCATACGGAGACAGACAGGTGATGATGGAAGCTGGCATTGCCTCGGCCTTGCTGGAATTAACACTTTTGGGTAGTACATTGGCACAGAAAAGGGCTTCAAGGATTTTAGAATGCTTGAGAGTTGATAAAGGGAAACAAGTTTCAGAGACTTACGGCGCAAAAGCGGCTGTGTCTGCTCCAATTTGTGGGTCTCCTTCCACGTCTACAAATCTAAGTGGAGTTACAAAGGATTGTTTAGAAGAGGTGGAAGATATGATGAGCGAGGAAAAGAAAGCGGTGAAACAGTTAGTCCAACAAAGTCTGCAGAATAATATGAAGAGAATTGTTAAGAGGGCCAATTTACCGCTAGATTTTGTCCCATCAGAACATTTCAAGTCCCTCACAACCAGTTCAACTTCCAAGAGCTTACCATTTTGAATGAAGTGAAGAATTTGAAGTTAGTCTTCTGAAATTCACAATCTCATTGCAGTTCTGTTTTTTTTTTTAGCTCTGTTAATGTCTAGAAAACAATTTTTTTTTGGGGGGGTGGGTGGGTTTGTTAGATCCCATTTTAGTTAGTTTAATAGTATATGGATAATTTATTGGCTTGGATCTAAGTAGTTACCTGCGTACAGCAGACCGCCGGACCTGATATATTCCAGTTTTTCAGAATTGAAAGTGAAAATAATTAAAACAACATTTTCATTTTTCTTATGAGATACATTGCAAAAATTAGAAAAATCCTCGGGCTGAATTATGTTCTTCCGAGTAGGTCTATGATCAAGGTGTCGCTTTCAACTCATTAGTACACTTTTGTCCCTGTTTCTGACCCTACACTTTAATTTTAATTTTATATTCCTGCATCCTGTTTGTCTGTTAAAATAGAGAGAGTTGTGAGAAACAGTGCCTATTAATATTAACTACTATTTCTCATCTGGGAATCTATGCTTTTTCTTAGTTTTGAACTGAGTCTGAATGTGATGGTTTCATCCGGAATCTCTGGATTTACAGACTTTTAATTTATCTTTATTTTATGCTTGTAATGTGTACATAGACTGTTATTTTATAGCTTATCTCTTTGTGTAGTAATTAGAAAATAAATTGACCTTGTTTGATGACCTATTTGCAATTTTATTATTCCCAGATCAGAAAGACTAGGGAGCCAATTTGGACATCTAAGCCGGTGGGAACGAACAGAAATCTTCCGTATTTTCCTCTCTTGAGGTATACGTATGCTTTGAACAATTATTTTCCTGGCTGGCTTATCTTCTCTTTTCGTAAAATGGGACGTACTTCAATTTTTGTAGTCATATTTGATGTAAATATTATGTGTTACTATGCAAGTTTTACTTCAATTATGATCGAAGAGAAGTTACATGGATAGATTGTCTTTCTTCTCTTGAAGAAGTTCTACGCTTCAATGGCCATCGATAATGAGGAAATTTCCTGTCAATTGAAGGTAAAAACTCAAACAAGTTTACACGTGAAATCCGATCTGAAATCGAGTTTGCAAGATTGATTTTGATAGGATTTATATAGAAGAATCTCTTTTAGTATTTTATCAAACAACTCATCCAATTGCTATAGGAACAATTTTCTGTTTTAGAAAAGAAGACGGAAATAATTGATTCTTTTTCCTGTTTCTTTCAAAACAATTTAATTTAAATAGGTCAAAATTATTAAAATTAATTATTTGGATGGATTTAAAAAGAAATTTAAATTAATTTATGAATTAATATTTTTTAAATTATTTTTTACAGTTTAAATAATAATTTTAAATCGATTCAAATAATTATTTAATAAATTTTATTATTATTATTTATTTATTATTTTAAATTATATATATAAATTAATTTAAATTATCAGCTGTCAATTAAGTGTATAGTTTGGCGTTTTTAAAAGTAACCAGCACCGTAATGGTTTTCTTCGTTGTTGGTGTCAGTTTAAACAAAAATTGACAGCTTTCGAAACATTGGAAGAAAAAGGGTATGGTAAGAAAATGATGCTTTGGAGAAGATAGATCGGGGAGGAGAACATTAATGTTTTTTGAATTTTGATAGTGTGATTGATACCTTCAATCATTCATTATGACCCTACAATTGTCATGTGATGTTGTGTGATATATGATTTAACCTTACAGCAATTGAGACCGTCAGTTTAGCGAAAATAGCCTTCCATATGGAATTACTGTGCATGATCTAAGATGGTAATATTCTGGTCAAATTTTCAAGTAGTTTAAATGCATACAAAAAGTTAAGCTAATAAGTCATCTAATCCGGACTGTCAAACGGGCCGGTCTAATTTTATTCGGTTCGATTTATTACGTTTTCATTGAAATAAATTGAATTGATTTATTTATTATATGAATTGATATTTTATTAATTTTAATTTGATTTGTAAATTAATGAACCTTTATAAATTTGTCCTTAAAGTGATTTAAAAAATTTTAAATTCAAATATATATATAATAAAAAATAATTAAAATATATTAATTATTATTAAATATAATATAAAAATAATTTTATTTTAGATATTTTAATATTTTTAGTAATGAATTAATAGTCTAACAAC
>JAVXUL010027869.1:0-11562 GCA_035590515.1 Trichilia minutiflora
CTTCGATTTAAACATTTTGCTTTAAAAACACGACTTCTATTCCCACCCTCTGTTTCGGCCTTTCGGGTTTCGGTGGCTAGTAGGAGTGACGGAGACAATGAAGAGACTGCGTGAATTTTGTTCAGCGGAATTAATTCCAAATGTATTAAATTATGGGGGCAAGTCTATCATTCACTTTAATGTACCGTACATGGCTCAACTTTATTAAGAATATGTTTGGGTAGCTGTTTAAATGTTTAAAACCTTCTTTTTTTTCTTTTAAAAAAAATTATAAATTTTTTTTTTAATTATTTGATATAATAAATAAAATAATATTTTTTTATTAAAATTATCCTAAGAAGTATTTGATTTAACTAAAGTAAAATATTTGAGAAGAGAAGTTAAAAGAAAGATATTTTTAAAATAAAATAAGTATTATCTACATATTTAAAGAGGGAAGAAGAGAAATTCTTCTTTTTTAATTTTTTAAAAAGATTTTTTTTATATTTTAAATATTTTTTATAAAAAGTTTTTTTTTTTATTTATTTGGTTTAATTTTTAATAAGAAGAGATTGAGAAGTAATAAAAAAGTTGGATTAAACAGTTATTTATTTATTTAATAAATGAGTAGATAAAAAAAAATAGAAAGTGGCCAACGAAATGACGTGAGAAGTGTTCATATCTTTTGATTTTTTATTGATAGAAAGAATATTTTAATATTAAATTTTTTAAAATTAAGTTTTTTAAATAATAATTATATTATTTATTTTATAATATATTGATTTATTAAAATTAAAATATATTGAGTTATTTTATCAAATTTGAAAGAATCAAACGATTAATTTCTCATATGTTTATAGGGGCTAATACATATATCAATTTTTATTACAGCTATATGTCCTATAATTTTTCTTTTCAGCTCTGGTTGAAGTTTATTTTACTAATAAAAGAAAGCATAAATTTTTTGTGCAAATATATGTGACGTAAAGTTTCTTATTTATTTATATTAATTATTATTCATTTATTTATTTATCATAAACTGAGAGAAAAAGAAAATAAATAGATTAAATTGGACTTTCTGTGATTTGATGGCAGCATGAGGTCGAACAATGGACAGTTCGTATATCTTTTTCTTCAATGTCATCACTATTCATGAAAATAGAGGTATTCATCTCTTCTCTGATCGTTTCGCCCCTGATCTTGCAGGCTAGCAGAGTCCTCTGTATATGTAATTGCAAATCTTAGCAACTCTATTTTGGCATCATCTTCTAGCTTGCTAATTATAAATTCAGCTGCATCCCCCCTCTGCCATGGAAGTTCTTACTTCCAAAGCTTCTTCAACAATACCATCAACAGGGGTGGAATCTGCATTTAACCTTGTTGTTTGAGTATTTGTCGCGACTTCTGGTTTATCTACTGTCATTTCATCGTCCTTCCATGAAGCTAAAGAATCCTCAGAAGAAATTCCACAATCATCCTGGAAAGAGTCGCTAATGTAATCTGGTTTTCATGGTCTTCGTCAAATGTAGCGATAGGCTCGTCTTTTACAAGGGACTCAGTTTTCTTAATCTCTGTTAGCCTTTGAATTGCTTTGGTTGCAGCATCCTTGGCCCATTCATCGCTGTCAACACACCTAAACACGGACAAAATAATTGGCAAGTAGTTAAGGGGTTTATTATTGAGGCCCGAATGGATGCAAAAAGTAGGTATGAACTTTATCAAAAATTCAATATGAAAATGATTGATTGAGCAACCGAAGAAGGCAGATTTCAACCAATTTAAATATGGTAACATAATTGATACAAGACCATAACTACCACCAACATGATAGAACAAATTCAGTAAATGGTATCTAGCATCAAAAAACTGATTTTCACACGTGAGTTAACTAAAAATTTAGGGAACGGATCCACGAAATATTTAGCATCTGAATGTAGGGGATAGCTTCAAAGATGAGAGTAAGCCAATAGTCTTATGAGAAAGGTATTTGTCAATGTGATCAAAGCTACGGCATTACACAGTCCAAACAAAGTTTTGATGGTTTTACGACGGATGTCATTTCGGAGATTGAGGGATCTCTCATCTCATGGTAAGTGTAACCTCCACACTGGATGTAATCAAAATAAACATTATATGACATGCATGTGCACAAGAATGTATAGAAGCGTCACTAGGAAGTAAAGATAAAGTGGCAACGATACCTAAATTAGTACCACCAACAGCATGCTTATTCCTTTTAGCTCAAACTGGTGATAGACATGTACATAATAACACATCTGTGTGTGTAATATCAAATCAACATTGATGATAATTATTGCTTCTATTATCAGCAGAAGAATGCCATTAAATACAATCAGTAGAATGGTATAGGTTGTCTTTAAGTTGTTACATATGTCCTTGTATTGTCCTGGAAGATCAGGGAATATGGTTGAAGGAAATCCAGGAACAGCAAGCGGAGAAGAGACGGTAAGCTTTAGACACTTTGTGATTGTTCTTTCGATCATTGTACTCATTTAGAACCGGGTTCTTTATTAGGATTAACAATATACTTTTCCAAGTTGCATATGTCCATTTAGCTTTAGTAAATACAGGTATCTATGTTACAGGTACCTTATCATTCTCTCTCTTGGTGCAAAAAATTGGCAACCAGGGGTCCTCAGGTATTTTGTTCTCTCTCTCTCTCTGATGGAAAAGTCAAAACAAAAAACAAAAATACTTCTGTGTGAGGAAGTTTATCTTTTTTAGTTTTATTTCTTTCTCCTGGAAATTGCAGTCTGAGTATGATGGATCTGACGTGCAAGTTGAATTGAATGTAGAGCATCAGCATGAAGCGGATATAGTTCTACATAACCTATTATTAAGATTCTGATAGTATTTCGGGAAGGAGGACAGCACTTTGGGATCTTGATAAAGGTAGATACCATGTCCCTGAAGTGCTCATAAACTGAAGCTCGACTCTCCTCTGGATCTTAGACTACAGATGATGCCCAACTACATTCAAATGGCTAACTACATTGGAGAAAACAAGGTGAAGCCAAGCCTAAAGCAATTAAATCCATCTACCTACCTGGCTCTCACAGACTTGGGACGAATTTGAGTATTTTACTTTGAAAAAATTTACAATGACCTATAAATTTGAATAGTTAGGGGAAATGTCTCTGCTATTAATTAATTTCTGGAAACTGGAAGTTGAAAAGATACTGGATTATTTGGATTCCAAACCATGTATTGTGAAGGAGGAAAAAGAAATAAAGAATGAAAGTATAGGCTGGAAATGTCTTAATTCAATATATAGTTTCTGATTCTTTAGGCTTTCATGATAGATTGGTAGAATCATAGTATGTATATGGACTACATCATGCCATATAAGTTGGTAAGTTTGAAAATTCGATCTGCTTTAGAAGATTCATGGCTGCATGCATTACATTCATTGCTTCATAGTCCAAAAAGTGATTGATTGTCTCTACTGGAACTAGAAAAGGATTTGATTTCTTATGAACGTCTACTGGAGTACGAGTTTCATGCATCAAATTGACACGATCTTTGTGTAGCAAATCACAGGAATATTGGTAGATCCCCAGTCCTCATGCGAGAGCTGTGGCTCCAAATGTGGCATGATATCCATCCTGCAGCAACATCAAAATTTGTTGCAAAAGGTGACGTTGCCTCGTATTTTCATTTCTCTCCTTGTACACCACCTTGAGCGTTGTTTACTGACAGTAAGTCTAATAGCTAACCGTTGACCTCTGAAGGATGAGAAATGTTATTGGGATTATGGGAAAGCTCAATGTGCATGGCCAGAATATTGTGAATATAGGTTATGAACTTTTTATCATCACTTCTTACTAAATAGCCTATTCCTCCCTTCTTTTCTTGAAGGATAAAGGAAAGTTTACGTACTGATCTGTGGAGATGCAGGTATGTTTTTGGAGATGTTCGCCTTGGACGGAGCTGTAGGTTAAAAAAATTTTCATCCTTCTACTCTTGAGTTATGTATAAATTAGAAGGTATGTGTCGTTGCTTCTTCTTTATCCAACAACAAAATACATAACTAATTGACCTCAAATTACGAGTAGGACTAGAATATAAGAGTAAATGTGTAGCATCAGAGTTGCTTTGACATGGAATCACATGACCTCACCTTCCCTTGATGTAATAGTAATTTTTTGTAGCTATTTTGTTTTTCACACAAATAATTTCACTATCCTTCAGATAAAAGTTGTTATAAGAATTATAGAAGTAATCTCGCATGTTTAGTCTCAACAGTTATCCTGAGGATTATAGTTGATCTTTTACCGGCAGTCCATGCATGCAATATTTTTTTGCTTCTGCCTGTCCACATGCCACGATCATTGTGCAAAAGGAGCTGAACTCACAAAATAAACTTGCAGTATCCTTTTTATTTATTATTTTTTGGTAAGAGTTGAATGTGAAACCTATCACAACCCCACCATCATCCATTTGCCATTTGAGCCGATGCCTATAGTCTGTCATCACTATATTATGATATTATCATTCTTGATAAACTTATGCCGATCAAAATCTCTCAATCAAATTATGTAACGAAATTGCTATTCTGGAGAAACATGTAGAAAGTTTTCAATTGGATATTTAACATTTATAGTTTATGCTTTTCAGATTATCTTTTGTTGTTGTTTACCCAGTTTCTTTTGTTGCTTTGCAGAAATCATACGCTCAACATCATTGCTAATTGTTGCTATGACTAGTGGGACACACCACCCACAAGGGATCTATCAATCTATGTAGTCTGCCAAGTCTGATGTTGTAGATTGAAGTTATTTCTTGTATGCTAGACACTAGTAAGATTAGTACTAAAAGGAAAAATGAAAAAAAAAAAAGGGGGGGAAACACTCGTACGATTTGTTTGTAGAAATCTCAGAATATGTTGGCATTTTGTTTGGATATTCAGTTTCCTGAGCCATCCTTCTTTATGACGACACTGAACCAGATTTGCTTCATCATTTTACTTGCTGCAAGACCATCTACATTATCGCCAACTCTAGCTAAGTTCTTACAGGCAGGACCCATTTCTCTGAGATCGGCAGTAGGCACCTTAGAAGCTTTTATGAAGGCTTGGCAAATTTGACATGAAGAAATACACTACATAGGGATGATACCTCCGATTTTGGTTGAGATTTGTATATCAATAATGAACTGGTAATTCTGTAATTCGCAGTTACGTAGATTGGTTTGAGATCTTTTGTATCTTCAATTCATTTTACACGATAGTAGCAATGATTCTTCTTTTTTTTTAAATATTAAATGCACTTGTATAAGTTCCCTCTTTGCACTAGACAGTTCTGAGTACGCTCCCTCCTTGAACTGAAAATTTTCGAACGGGCATGTGTATTTCTTGTCTCTTCACATGTTATTCGTAAATTAGCCAATGAACAAGAGCTATGCAAGGGTAATAGCTAGTAAGTTCATGAGATTCAAAGTCATGAATCAGTAAAAGAAAATTCACACGTTTTTTTTCATTACAAATCAATGTTCAACAAATAGTTCCACAACATGTTTGTAGTTCAGAAAGAAAGAATTGAGAAAGAAGTTGCACAACACTGTTCCAACAAAATTACACTAACTGCTCTTGATTTCGAAAGAGTATTTGAGTTCCATGTGACATCTTCTGTCATCATCTTCAAACTGTATGAAAAAGCGACGAAGCATGAATATAGAAAGCGAAATATTATAATTGTGATTCAAGCATTTAGGTGATAAATAATGGCAGGAACACATAGGCTCACCTTAAGCTTTGCTGAATAAATACCTCGAGCTAGCACACCAGATGGAGTTATCTCCTCTTCCAATGTATGCACATATGGTTCCCGTTGAGGAGCAAAAGTGCCCAACATCCCTTTGCTTCGATCAACTATTAACCACAGAATGAAAATGAAATCAGCACAATATAATATGAACAAAACCAGATTTTATACATACGCGTCCTGGAATTTTAGTCAGTTGAAAAGAGAAAAAAATGGTGGTGCAGTTGCAAAATCTTCACCATTTATCGAATTCCACAAGACTGAGGATGAGGAAACACAAAATATTCAGGCTGTCAATTCAAAGTATCACATACTGCCAGCATTAATAACTTTGTCTTTTCAGTATATGATACTAATGACCATTTTGAATATAGAACAGCTTGTTAAAACCCCAGCGGCTTTCAGCTCAGCTAATTTCATTAAGTGTTGAGATTAAATTATAGCAAAGATATTTGTCTAAGCTAAATCTGCTTAAAAACTTTTACAAGCTAATTTGTTTTATGATTAAACAACTTATGGATTTCATTGCGCTCATACTAGCCATCATTTTATCAAAATGTAGCCGTCAATTACAAATGCAACAAAAAGGAAGTAGTGCATTGAACACAACAACAGTGCATGCTATTGCAACAGAAGATTTAATTAACAATGAAACCATTGTTTGAATTAGTGTTAATTTTCAAATCAAAGTATTATTTCTTTGATATTTGTACATTTTTGCAGATAATTAGCCTTTCGATATTCTGCAAGACATAGCTCATGCCACAAGAATTAGAGGAGATTTTGGGAATCAGTTACCCAAATATCCACAGTCAATTTATCCCATCCATTTTTAAGTTTCAGCTCAAAACCAGGAGATTTCAACAATCTACTAACAAGCATCGACATAATGCTTAGAAGTAAAAGGAAAAAAGATTGGCACCTTGGATTCCCGCCTTCCACACTTTGTTGGAGTAAGTTAACCCAGAAACAATGTTGTGCAGAACACTGAATGTTATCTTAAGCTGATATCGAGAACCTTCCTTGAGGCTAAAAAGAACATGACCATTCTCAATTTCGTTGAGAGGCAGAGGAGTAGTAATTTCCCCAAAGTCATCAGATATAATTCCAACTGAATGGAATTTGACTTCAGGTTCCATTTGGCCTTAACAAAACAGAAAATAGACAGAGGTAACAAGAAGACTAAATGACAAGTTAAAAATGGAAATATAACAAAACCCCATCAGACATACCATTTAAATCTTCCTCGACACAACCAAGCAGCTTTTCTTTCCATCTCCTTAAGCTATCATCATCCTGCAAACCAAAATTAAGTTTAAAGTAAATTGGAGCTACCATCATAGCTGCTCTGAAAATTATTTAATAGTTCTGATCTTAAAAGATAGCTCCTGCTTTCCCAATTAATAAATAAGAAAACTGAAACCATAATTACTACAATCATTACAACATAAGTTTCAAATTTCAGAGAGGCAGTAACATAAAGATATTCAGAATTCACGAATGGAGTAAAAGAAGACATCATAAACCCATATCAAACCCGAAAAATTAGAGAAATTAGATACACACGACTTATATTGGAAAGATTAATGTCCAATTTGCTTGCTGAGGAAACGAACTAAAAGTAGTGAAAAAAAAAGTAGATTCGGTTGAGTAAGGGCTCAGTTTTTTCAATTTCTGATGGTATTTATTAATTACTTTTATCTTTCCTATATTTTCTAAGCAACCAAACAGAACATTGAAAGTGGAAACACCACAATTGCTACAATTTCAGAGCAACCAAACAAAATGCATGAACACCTCAATCTATCTGGGAGGTTGCAAATAAACACACAAGATTTAGTCATTAATTTTCGATCAAGGAAGAATTAGACTTAGATTACAACATAAATTCCATAAACATTTAAAAGTACAGAAATAAAAGAATAGAAAAAACCTTGTCTTTCTCAATCTGTTCCTTGAGAGAAACCAAAGGCCCTGGACTAAAACCAGAAACAACTCCTCTACCTTCCTTACCATCACCACCATCCTCTTCTCCTTCTTCTTCTTCATCATCTCTACCATCATACAGTACTTCACTCAGTGGCTTCTCAGTCTTCATTTCTCTTTGCTTATTATCTTCCGACCCAACACCTCTTGATGTCCCAGCTTCGGCACTCTTTGCACTATCCATTTCTCCCTTTCTCTACAGTAATCAAGGAAATCACCAAAAGGGTATGAACCCTTCGAACCAAAAATGCAGAAAAAAGAACAAATTTTAATATGGAAAATGTACGTAAACGACCATATATTTTAGAATGTTTGTTGAAATAACTGTATTAAAAAAAAAAAACTTTGATCACGTAAACAAAAACATTTTTTAAATAATAATATTTTATAAAAAAAAATAAAATAAAAATTATTTTTAAAATTATCAAATGACACTATCGATGTACTATAATTTTTTAATATAATTTAAATAATATTTTGAAATAGATTTAAAATTTAAATTTTTTATATAATTTAAAATAATATTTACAAATATAGTTTAAATTTTTTATAAAAATAATATTATTCAAAAAACTATTTTTTTATTTATTTGATCAAAGTATTTCAGACATTATTAGTTCATGAACATTATAAAAGATATGGTTATTTCCGTACATTTCCCTTTTAATACTTCACTGAACTGACTGGCAAATGGAGCATAAATAGTTCATGTACCTATAATTGTCAATTGCGCACTAATCATACGCACGCTCGCACTCCCACACACGAACCAAAGTGGTATAGATAGGTATATGTCCGTGTCTTTTTTTTTTTTTTCTCTTTTCTCCCAGTCTCTCACTTTCTTCCAACTTCCAAGAAAGGGGTTTTGTTTGTTCGTATGTCTTTGTCTTAATGTCAGTAAGTGCAGTGTCGGTATTGGAATGGACAGAGGATGCCAGCCAAGAAGTTCAAATCTCTGTTCTCTCCATTCCCACCCAACCCAACTCATTCAAATGATAAGGTAATTTAATTTGGGAAGGAAAGAGAAAGAGAAAAAGAAAAAGAAAAAGAAGTCGTTGATGATGAGGCATTAAGCACAATAAACAAAACTCAACGAAGAGAGATCAAAACGACAAAAAAATATTTATAAAAAAAAAAAAGGAAATTAATCTAAATAAATAAAAGATATCCATTCTCATTCTACAATTACAAACAAGTTTTCGTTCTAAATATTGACATGTCAATTACTTTCATTTTTTTCTCTTTTTGAAATAAATTGTTTTGTTGATTTATGTGTACTTTTCCTCGATAACTGTGTATGAAAGTAATGTGAAATTTAAAAATAAACAAATAAAAAATTTAAGGGTTTACATATCAAAGAGCAAGAGTTTGTGCTTGGTCATCTGAATGGTTCAACTGGTGCTGAGTCTTCAAGGAAAGCTGCAGTCTCGAAACATTCAGCTGCTTCTAGTTTCGAAGATTTTGTACCCTCTGCTTTATAGATTTGACCAAGATTATACCATGCAGTTGAATTAAATGGATCAAAACGAAGAGCAGCCATCAAAAAGCTTCTTGCACTTGCATTGGATTGATCACTTAGCTTTCTGAGGACTGTAGCTGTAGATATCAAGCTTGGGACATGGGTTGGATCAATATTCAAAGCATTTTGGAAGCAATTGATAGCTTCTTTGGACAGACCTTTTTTCTCATACAGTACACCTGAAAAATCAATTCCACGTTTCAGAATCATTGAAAACCAAGAAAGAGTCTGAATTCGCAACCCATAACAAATTCTATCATAGGCAAATATCCATACCCCAACCCCGAAAGAAAAAAGGAAAAAAGAAAAGAATGGTCATTGGATGTGCATTAGCTGTATTGTTGGCTTTCACTTAGTTTTGGAAGCAAAGTATTGTTTGATAAAACCAATTTTTAAGATGGTCTACTCATTTCAACTAATATTATTAGCTTCCATCCGGTAACAATTGTGTGGCCATGGCACCTCAAATACCAAACATGCCCTTAGTTAAAGCCAAAAATAGCTATACAAGGTCCAAAGATGCTCAAATTAAAAATCATTGCCAACAGATATAGCCCTATTATAGCTTCTTAGTGGTCATAAAGACAACTGTCTACTCTTTCCCAGCTAATTGTTTATCAGAAGATAAGATTCTTATCACCATAAGCAATTCCATCCACCTCAATTCTTTCACTGCCTTCTTTCACCTGTTTTTAAATTTCAAACAACAAACTAAATTGTATCATCTTGCTGTCTATTAAGGTAAAGTTTAGTTTTGTTCAGTTTCTTAGTAGGTGATACACACTGACAATACCTCTTTCTCGATCATGGCATTTAGTTCTAGTAAATCGCGATTGAAACAAAGAGGTTAAGAATATATACTATAGATCAAGAGATCAAAAAATTTTACCGGTCGCCTGCCATGTTGTCGCACAGTAAGGATTTATGGCCCTGGATTGAGAAAGACAGATCTCAGCATCACGCCACTGCAAAAGGCTTATGTAGACAAAAGACAGATCATGCCACACTTCCAATGACAAACTCCTAAAAGAATTTGAGTTGCCCTGTCAAAAGTAATACAAAGTAAAAGGGGAAAAAATGTTACAAAACCTATTGCCTCAAAGCAAAATCATCATAAATGAAACACGATTAAATTAAAATGAAAAATTCCAAGTTGTTCATACATAGTGCATTGAGTGCTGCAACTAGCACATCTTGAAAGGAAATGAGGCCTATCCATCAACTTAAATCCAAATATCAATAAAAAGGATGAATTGATTTACCATAATAGCCCAAATGATGCTAATCTTTGAAAAGAGTTTAAGCTTACATTAAGAAGAGAAAACTTAATCAACAGCAAGAGCTCAGATCATTTTTGGATATTGATTTCCCTGAAAAGAATATTTTTTATAGAATCTTGAGCAAAGATATTTCTACATCTCCAAAACCCAAGCTTTTCCCAGGCCATTAGTCCAAGAAGCTATTTTCAGAATATTAGTGTCAGTAAGCCTCATGTTGCATTACATTATGCACCACTCTATTGGTGATAGTGACATAAAACTAGACTAAATTCCAAGAAGCATTCTCAGATTTGCTTTTGGAATGACCCAACTGCCAACTGTTTTTTTCCTCAAAACGTATGATGTCATGAAACATTTAATTCCTTAAACAAAATCTCATTTAAATACCAAAATCACACAAAATATGCAGATTCGGGGTAAATTTGTTTAGAGAATCATCTCTAGTTAGCTTGAATCATAAATCATCAACAAATAGCAATGAATTAGATTTAGAAATGGGGCAGCTAGTGAATAAACAGACCTTATGAAGCTTCTTCAAAGAATTGAATGTTTTACTTTGCACTTGAAGGATACCCAGAAGCTTAGAATATGTATCAATGGCACTCTTTAATTGACCTTGTGCAATTTGAAGCTTAGCTTTAGTTCGCAACAATTCTCCCCGTTCCCATTTTCCAGTCTGATCTAAAGCAGCATTTATAACAGTTTCAGCATCCACAAACTGTTTCTGAGCAGATAATATCCGGCTCATCAACAACCATCCTTTAACATTAGAACCCCCTTCTAATTTCAGTGACAATTTTGCATAATAAAATGCAGCCTCCAACTTCCTCTGCCCAGCAAGCTCGAGGCTGAGGTGGTATAGAATGTTCGGATCTCTCATATCTGTAATTCTTGCCGCACTTTCCAAAGCTTGCAGTGCCTTAGCCTTTCTTGTAGCCCTGTCAGAATCACTGATGGCTACTTTAGATTGTGCCGATAATGATATACCCAGCAAACAATTGGCAGTACTTTCCAA
>JAVXUL010027880.1:0-11561 GCA_035590515.1 Trichilia minutiflora
ATCCAGCCCGCTGGCCATTTCATCATAACAAACATGTATCAACATACCCAAAGCATTATCAAATCCATATCAAAATCCTATATGAAGCACATATATATATAATTTTATATCTCAAAAGAAATAAGGAAAATCATTTAATAGCATTTACATATTATTTCATTTATGGAGAAAATAAACTTCTAAATAAAGATATAAAATAAAACAAGTGTCCCACTCACGACTTAGGGAGGGTACACACTCCCTAATTCCCCTCGCTCTTCGGCGACTCACGCGGATACCTCGATCTCGAACCGTCGCCTAACCACAAGCATAATATTTTCGTCAATATGCATTCTAAATACGTAAATGAGGTCGGATAAATGAAGTAATGCATGCTCATACAACTCTCGTACCTCTCTTTCTCCCTCTTTCTCTACCTTTTCTCTCTCTAACTTGCTGTTCTCACACAAACCTTGCTCTAAACGTAAATTTCTTATCAACTTCAATACCAATAGCTAACCAAGTCCTCTAATTTATCAACACAAGTGATAAACTAGAAAATCCTCAAATTCTAGGGTTTTATGAACAGTGATCCGATTACTATTTCTTAGATTTACGCAAAATGGTAGCTTAATCGAGAGAAAAAGACGAAGAAACAAGCTTACCTAGACTCGTAGGCGAGCTTAGAACACCGATTGCTTGAATCCCTCTTTTCAGCTACTGTTCACCGTCACCTCCTCTTTGTGATTTCTCGCGAATCGTCGCAGGAATCTCCAATCAAAGGGTATATTTGGCTTCTGGTGTTGATTCTCAGTTTATAGGAACTGGAATCGTGGAGTTTGGTGAAGAAACGAAGAAGATCAGTTGTTGGTGTGTGAGAGAGAGAATAGGTTGCTGTTTCTGGTAGAGAGAGAAGAGAAGAATTCGAAATGAGGAAGATGACCGGTCCTTGAGCATATATGCTGTGAAATCGCCCAAAGGTGTCGATACGTTTCAACAACGTATCGATACCTTGGGATTTTTCCTGCAACGTATCGATACGTTGCCCCAACGTATCGATACCTTTTGCCCAGAACACTGTTCATAAGCCTGCAGGGTTTCGATACGTTCCTCAACGTATCGATACCTTTCGTCGCAAGCGGCTTCAATCTTCGTCACCAACCTATCGATACCCCTTGCCAACGTTTCGATACATTGGGCACTGTTCACTGGTTATCCTGCCTCAAGGTGTCAATACCTTTCACCAAAGGTATTGATACCTTTGGCCTCTACAGTAAACGTATCGATACCTTTTCCAAAGATGTCGATACCTTGGGCCAAATCCTCAACGTATCGAAACGTTCCCCAAACGTATCGATACCTTTTCTTCTGATCCTCCTTCCGAGGACTATAGCTTCAATTAACCATAACTTTTAGCTTGGATATCCGCTCGAAACCCATAATATATCAATGCGAAGCTCTCTCCGAGCTCTACAAAAATGATAAGGAAATTTTTCTCAATTGGAGATGATTTTAGGGTCAAAAATCTATATCTTTATCATAAGCTCAAATCCAACACCAAAATTTTATTCAAGACAAAATCATCAAGTTTTATACCCTCTCGTACACAATCTAACCACAAGGACATACACGAACTCTCATGAGGGATTTATAATCATGCCCAAATGTTAAAGGAATGGTTTCACATTTCTCTGAAAATTTAGAAACTCTTGAAGATTTTATTATTGGAGTAGGAACAATTGGAACAGAAGTGCCCTGACTGAACTCTTTAATATTAGCTTGGTCGTTTTGTGGCTCATAGAATTCTTCCTTGAATTCTACTTTTTTGCACGCACCACCTTCTTCAAGAAACTCCCTTTTTAAAAAGTATGCATTCTTGCTAATAGAAATTCTCTGATAAGAAGGAAAATAGAAATAATATCCTAAACTATCTTTAGGATACCCCATGAACCGACCTAACTCTGATCTCATGTCAAATTTGTCAAACTTAACCAACTTGACATAGGTCGGACAACCCTAAGACCCTATATAATTGAGACTGGGTTTCTTACCACTCCATATTTTATACAGAGTCTTCTTGACTGATTTTGTAGGAACCTTATTAAGGATGTGCACAATGGTCTGAAGTGCATATCCCCACGAATACAATGGCAAGTTTGTAAAACTAACCATTGATCATACTATATCTAACAAGGTACAGTTTATTCTTTCTGACACACCATCAAGCTGAGGTGTGTACGAAGGAGTCATTTGGGAGATAATTCCATTATCCTTCAAGAATTCTTGAAATTCTGTGCTCAAGTACTCGATCCGATCGTAGGACTTTAATACTTTTTATTATATGATTTTCTACTTCATTTTTATATTCTTTAAACTTTTCAAAGGACTCTAATTTATAGTTCATTAAATATATATATCCATACCGTGATATATCATCGATAAAAGTAATGAAATAATCATATCCTCCTCTGTCCATTACACTGAATGGTCCACATACATTTATATACACAAAATCCAACAGCTCTTTTGACCTCTCGTCTTTATTCTTAAAGGACGTTTTGATCATTTTACCTCGAAGACACGCCTCACATGTCGAACATGGTTCTGAACCTAATGAGGTTAGAATACCACCTGTTTTGAGCTGTGTGAGATGTTTGTCTCTAATATGACCTAATCTATAGTGCCACATAAATTTTGGGTGAATATCTACACGAATTCTTTTATTGGTAATGAAAGTCAAGGAATAACTATTATTGATTTGAAGGACATACAAACCATTTGTATTAATTATTTTGTCAACACATACATTTTCAAAATATAATAAACATATATCTTTATTAAACTGTACAGAAATCCCATATTATAAAGTACAAATATAGATATTATATTTCGTACAGCAGAAGCAAAATACAAAATATTTTTTAATCTCAAAATATATCCTGAAGGTAGTGCCAGCTCGTATGATCCTATGGCCATTACAACAATAGTTGTTCCATTCGGCACCCTTGAGACGATCTAATCACCCATCAACGCAGAACTATTTTGTACTACCTGCAAAGACACACATAAATGAGAAGTAGCAGCTGACCCAATAACCCAAGTATAAATATCAGAACTAATATTTAATTCATATTCAATTATACTACTGCTAAACATAACTGTTTTAGTCTTCTTAATACTGTCAAGGTATAAAGGATAATTCCTTTTTCAGTGTCCGTCTACCCTGCAATAGAAATATTTTCCATTGGGCGATTTTGTTTTGAATTTTCCTTTGATGGGAGCTTTCTTTTGTTTCTTTTTCTTGGGCCCACCTTTTAAACCCTGAAATGAGCGGTGTGGCCTTTTACCAGTCTTACTGATGGTAGCCATATGGACATCCTTATTCCCCTTTTCTCTGGAATTTTGTTTATAATATTCCTGAATTTTATTCAGTAATTCTGGGAGTGTGCGCTCAATTCTATTCAAGTTGTAATTCATTACGAAACCTTTATAGCTCGGTGGGAGGGATTGTAAAATCATATTCACCCTCAGACGATCAGGTATAGTGATTCTCAAATGTCTAGCTGACTCATCATATTTATCAATTTTATTACATGATCATCTAGAGGTATACCCTCCTTAAGCTTTGTGTTGAATAAGGCATAACACATTTCACATTCAATGACACGGGAATTATCACATATAATTCTTGCAACGATCTGAGTATTTCGTACGCAGATATCACAGTCTCATAACAATTCTGAAGCTTTCGATTCATTAATACCAACATGTAAAGTTGTACTTTACGATTATCAGAATACCATTTATTATAAGCATTCTTATTTTTTTGAGGAGCATCCTCCTCATAGAACATCGGCATTTCATCTCCTAAAACATAACCAATTTTCTCAAAATTGAGAACAAATCTCAGATTTCGTAACCAGTCGTTAAAGTTCGATCCGGTCAATTGGTTGGTATCCAGAATTTTTGCGAACACATTTATTGATGACATTCTGATTTATGTATATATTGAGCGAACTAGAAGAAATAGAAAAATAGTTTGTTAGTGTATTGAATTATTCGTAAATAAATTCAATAATTGAATATGTTTAATAAATAAATTAAGTTGATCACATCAACTCCCACTAATTAATTTAAACACTAAACTCCTAAAGATAGGATTTAAAGTTTTGTTGGATTTATTGCAAATTAGTGGAATCGAATTCTTATTAAAATTAATCAACCTCACATATTAGCAATCTTGAAAAATTAATCTGAATAAGTAAAGAACCATTCTTTTCGATATTACATACAGGGCTCGATTTTATACTACTTTGTCTTAGTTTCGAACACCTCACATAATAAAAATCTTGGTGTTCTGTACCAGTCATACTCAAACCACAGCACCTTCCCTAATAGTATTCTCATTCCACCCTCATATCATAGAAATCTTGATCGAGATTCGAATATTATTTAGAACCAAATAACCCAATTCAATTACATAAATCTCGTACCCCTCACACAATAGAAATCTTGGAATAGAAAATTTATGTAAATGAATTATTAGCTATCCTATAATGGGAGGCAAACATATAATAATTAATTAGAAGATTTATTATTCAACCTCTCGTTTATTCATCTCTAATATGAACATTCTCTCGTGTTTTTGGGTTAATCACTTTATTTGTCCAACAAATATATAGTCTAATGAATTTTAATTTATTTGTCATACAAATAAATTATTATTAAGTTAAGTTATTATTATTATTATTCACAAATTCAACAAAATAATATGTCTTATATATAAATATTTCATTAGTTATTTGGGTTGAATTTTTATTTAGTAAACAACTACTAAATGTCTTAGAAAATAAATATTTTATTAATATATATATATGATAATTGTATTATTGTTTCATTTAAACAATAATTGTAACAATTATTCATATATACATATATATTATATAATTTTGATACAATATCAAATTATAAAAGAATATGAAACATAAGGCCATTTTAATGAATGCTTAATAAATATCATTTGTCATACAAATAATATTATAATTATTAAAATTTATTTAAATTGTCAGACAATTAAACAAAATTATTTAGGTTAACTTAGGTTTAAAACCTAATACCAACCTTTAATTATTCTTATAACATATTATAAGTGTTTGGGTAAAAGTCCAAACGACATGTGGAGGTTTCCCAGGGGGACATCCGTCACCCCCAATGGTGTCACCTGACCTCCTACCCCTCAGGGATCTTGACTACCCACCATCCAGGCTCCCTAACTCGAGCCTTTAGGAACCTGACTATCCATTACCCAGGCCCCTGATCACTTGTCTTCTAGGGACCTCGACTATCTGCCACTCGGGCTCTCTGATTTATGCGCCTTAATAACCTGACCGCTCACCATTGGCCTCCTAGGGACCCTGACTTATGACCCTCGAGTCCTTGGCTGTCCACCATCTAGGCTCCTTGATCATTGCCTTCCGAGAAAGCCTGACTCATCACTAGCCTTTGGAGATTATCAAAAATGGGAATGATTAGTGATTGAGGACCCTGTAATGAGAAGAGCCGCCCTAATAAAATTCAGACATATATCCTATCTCCTACCGAAGTCCAACAGGTTTAACAGCATCAGGCTTGACAGATGTCACACACTGTCCAAAGGCAGACTGTTTCATCATTCCCATTCTTTGATACCAAGTCACTTCACTCACATCCCAAGGGCCCTATATAAGGAGGTAGAATCAACAAACAAAGGGTTCAAATTCTTCTTGATTCTACTTTGCTTTCTTTACTTGAGTCTTTTGTCCTTTCCTTTGGCCGAAATTGTTTGCTCCATTTTTCACTTTTTTACTGACTTAAGCATCGAAGTTTTTCCGTCAGGAACCCCACCCGACGTAACTCCTAGCATATTATTGTCTTCCAGGGACTTGGAGGTGAGACTTTGTAAGGAAGGATCTGGCCATCCATTTTCTCTAACGAGGATCTGGTGACGCAATAGCTATATTCAAATTCACATCTGAACAGTTGGCGCCGTCTATGAAAAGTTAACAAAAAGCCACTTATAGAGTCATTCAGCGAGGAAGAAGGAAGTGAGAGCAACCCAAAAAATTTTGCAATACTTTGAGTGTTGGAAAAATAGCTAATCAGAGAAAGAGAATGGAGGAATCTAGTTTCAGCAAAAGTATTGTGCATGATGGTGGAAGGGCCCTGTTTAAACATGGGGAATGCATTGTCCCCCCCATCGTAGGTGTGTCCTAACTAGAGGATGAGCACCTGACTAGACTAATGGCGAGCAGGGCGGACAAACTAGAGAAAAAACTTATAGAGATTAGGTAATGAATGGTAGGAGAGTCTATTCGCTCCAGAAAATTAAGGGTACCGTATCCTCCAAAAAGGCGGGAAAGTCAGATCCCAATTGACAGCGATATAATAAGATAATCAGTCGGGATTGAAGGATGGGTATCCCACACTCGACTGACTACTGTACAGAAAGGGAAGGCTAAGGTGACTAAAAGATTAGCGGAGGAACCTCCTGTCTTCCCAGGCCTCAATACTACTTTCAAAATTTATGAAGGGTGTGATAAGAGAAGGGGTGAAGGTGATAGAGGCTATGATGCAGTGAGTGGGACCAGGACAAGGTATAGCTTGGCTTCCATTGACATGAGATGCTATATCAATAAAAAATATGCTCGAGAAAAGAAGGCTATTCCAACTGTTAGCAGAAGGGAGGTAGAGGAATGTGTTCGAAAGATGTTATACGAACTGAAGGCTAAGGGAGGAGTCGAGTTGGAAGAGAACCCGAGAGCTGATACTGTTCAACCTTCCATATTCACCTATTCTTTTATCAAGAAAATCCTAAAGCTCTATCTACCCAGGAAGTTCAAAATACCACAGCTGCCCCTTTACATTAAAAAGTCCGATCATTTCTTACACCTGAACACATTTCGAGAAATGATGCTGATCCAAGGGCTGACTGACCAGCAGATGTGTTGACCCTTCCCATTAACATTGGAAGGACCTGTCCGACGGTGGTTTAAGAATTTTCTATCAGCCTTCATCAATAGTTTCTCTCAGTTGACAGCAGCCTTTAAAAATGAATTTTAAGGAGCCATAACAACTAGTCGCAACCTGAACTCTCTGTTGTCAGTGCGTCAGGAGCCCAAAGAAACTCTGAAGAGTTTTATGAGGAGGTACCATGAGGAAGTTATAGAGTTGGACACCTTCTAGATGAGTGAAAATCTCCCCTGCTGGATGAGTGAAAAAAACCCTTCTGGATGAGCGAAATTCTCCTATCTGGATGACTGGTTGAGTGGATGAGACCTCTCTGGATGACTGGACGAGATCTCTCTGGATGACTGGATGAGGCCCCTCTGGATGACTGGACGAGGCCTCTCTGGATGAGCGAAAATGCCCTCTGAGAAGAGCGAAAATCTCCCTCTGAGATAAGTGAAAATATCCCCCTTCTGAATGAGTGAAAAATCCTCTTTGGATGAGTGAAAATGCTCTCTGGAAAGAGTGGAAAATACCCCCTCGGACTCGGGGGAAGACCAGAATCACCTTGGACTCGGGGAAAGACCAGAATCACCTTAGACTCGGGGAAAGAGCAAATACCTCAGGTCGGGGACTCGGAATCATCTCCGACGGAGGAGAGCAAACACCTCTGATCGGGGACTCGGAATCATCTCCGACGGAGGAGAGCAAACATCTCTGGTCGGGGACTCGAAATCATATCCGGCGGAGGAGATCAAACATCTCTGGTTGGGGACTTGGAATTATCTTCAGCGTAGGAGAGCAAACATCTCTGGTCAAGGACTCAGACTCATATCGGGTCGGGGAGTCGGGGTCACCTCTGGTCGGGGGTTTGGAATCAAAAAGTAACAGGTTGTCTTCACAGTCTAAATCTGACGATAAAGGCCACAAAACATCATCTCCACTGTCCATATTGAAAAAACATATTTCATAATTATCCCGACCAAATTTCACCACGATCCGACGGTTAAATTTAGAGAAACAAAATGTTCAATGCTCAGAGTTCGCTGGATTACCAAATTCCAGGTTACCTCTGATTCCAAACATCGATATCTTCACCAGAAGCTCTTCTCAGCAATCTAACCGTTGAAACCAAACAAAAACATTCCAAGATATTCCAGAAAAAGTTTCATCTCAATCCAACAGTGAAATAGAATGATATGTAATAAAGTTTCAAGGCTGTACAATCTGAAACCCCCCCCAGCTAAACAGAACAGAAATTTTGTGTAACTTCAAAATCTGGAATGGACTTCTATTATTCAAATCTGAACGGTCCTAACAAAGAAAATACATGGAAGAAACTTCTGTCAAAATGTTACACCAATCCAACGGTGGAATAAGAAACAATCACCAATGGAAATAAGCTCCCAAAAACTAGCAGAAAACTAGACTATTCTTGCAGTAAAATCAATCTACCAGAACTTTCACTAGAATGATTATTATTGAAATCCATTCGATCAAATTGTACATCGACAAGTAAAATTTCTCCCACCAAAAAATCAGATTAATCCAACAGTCAGATGAAAAGTTACAAGCAAGAATCATGACCGTGATGGCTGGAAAAAATTTCAGAATCGAGAGAAATTATGTATAGGATGACCCATATCTTTTCAAACAAGGAGCTGATTTAATCCTGCGACGATGCATACCAAACGAAAAAATCTAAAGTATTATTCATCATTGCCATTCATCACCCTACGAAGGGCAATTTGGGCTTACAAGGACAGCAACAAAGATACTTCAATCAGGTTTCTTTTGGCCTTCACTGTTTAAAGATGACTATGATTTTGTGAAGAAGTGTGATCGATGCCAACGTATGGCAAATATCTCAAGGAGACATGAAATGCCACTTACAAATATAATGGAGGTTGAGATATTTGATATGTGGGGAATAGACTTTATGGGACCATTTCCACCATCAAAATGGTAGATGTATATTCTGTTAGCGGTGGATTATGTCAGTATATGGGTTGAAGCCATAGCTACCTCAACAAATGATGCTTGGATAGTCTAGAAATTTCTACATAAGAACATTTTCACAAGGTTTGGTTGTAAACATAAAACATAAATTATGCTTTAAAAAACAATTGCGGAAGCTTTAAAACTTTTAAGGATACTAACCTCTTGCCATTGATGTTTGTTGCCGAATTAAGATTGATAGAATGATTTTCTAAGCTCTCTTAATCCTCACTTGATGGTATTTGACGAGAAAAATGAGCTTAGGAACCATTTACCATGTTTTCTCCTCTTTATATAGGTTTTTCCATCAAAAATCGAATGAAACTTACCAAACATTTAACATGGCGGTTTTCACTTTCAATGACAGTTTTTCACAATTGCAATAAGGTTGGGAGGTTCCTCTTGCAATTGGGAATTTATGGACCATTTATGGTATAGAGGTTACCCCAAAGCGATTACCTCTTACAAAACAATTATAAGAGAAATTTATCTGCTAAAAGATATTGTGTTTACCTTACTCGTTAAAGATGAAAGTCTCCTTGCTTTTGTTGTTGAAACTTGCTCGTTATGATGCTTCTCCATTTTGACGAAACTAGCTCGCCACCTACTCTGATGATGATGCTCCTGAATCTCCCACTCCAGTGCCATTAAATTTATCTACTACAAAAATGATATGTAATTTTGGGGTTTTGCAATGGTAAAGTAAAGACAAGAGTAATAACATAAATATAAAATTTAAATAAGGGTATTTTTGTCTAAAATATGTATGTGGGTCATTTTTGAATGAATATTTGTTATATTTTTTTAATAAATTTTATAAAACTAAGTTATTTTTTGTTAATTCCCATAAAAATACCCATAAATAATAATTATACTAATAAAATTATCCTATTTTCATTTACCTCTTTACAACCTTTTTTTACTTTTATCTCCATCTATTTTAGTTCTCTTTCTCTCAATACACTGTCAAATTCTTCTTCTCACCGACAATAACTTTTTCGACTAATTATCATACAAGATTAGTTCTTAATTTATCTATCTATATTGTTTATTGTGTTATTAAATCATGGTTAAAAATAGATTTAAGTTAAAAAATATGTATTTAATTCAATAGATAAAAAATTAAAATGATTCTAGATTGTATAAATGTAGTATATTGAAGAAGAGATATAAAATTTTGTCAAGGAAGTAAAAAAATTTGTTAAAGAAGCCCAAAAATAAATGGACGTGCGGGAGTGTGCCCTGGCACACTTTCGAGTGCACGCATTAGGGAGGTGTGACCTGAGTGATTTATTTTTTAAAATTTTTTTATTAAATAATAATATAATGTTTATTTAATAATACAATAATAATATTTAATTTTAAAATTAACAATAAACAATACATATGTAATAATATCATTGAGAAATATTTTTAGAATATTAAAGTAATAAATATTGAGACAATAATTTCTAAAATATGTAATTGAATAGGAACAAAAATTTTAATATTTATTTAATAAATGATATTACCTATTTTTTTAAAATTATATTATTAATATAATTATTAAATATGCAATTAATTAGATAATTAATATGGACTATGTTATTACCATTGTAATATTTATTTTAATTATTATAATTAACTATTTTATAAGATTTAATGTATTATTTTGTTATTAAAGTTAATTAATAAATATCATAATCTTAATGATTAATCTTGTTAAATAAATATACATTGTTTAATTATTTAATTTAATAGATAACTAATATTTAATTAATAACAGTGTTATTAGTAAATTTTTTCAAATGACTAATAATAATTATATATATTTTGGTATTAATTATTTGTTATATTTTATTATTTTGATTTTGTTTTTCTTCCTCTATTATTAAAATACAATGAATTCTTGTTGATCGGTAAAAATAATTATATTAAAAAGAGTTAAAGAGGACTACGTTGAGGGTGATATGATATCGTTATCCCATTTGAGCAATATTAGATTGATATGATAAAAATTAACAATAGAGCAGTAAAGTCTATTCAGACAAACGTATATAGGTTATTTTCTTGACATATCTCCATATTTATTTTTTTTTAAGGTACTTAATACATTATATGCTTGAATACAAGCTTCATATTGTGAGGATGAGATGTGATTTGTTATTCAAAATAGTCTTACAAAATTTAATTACAAAGATCTTACACTGATTACGGGGTTAAAATTTGATGCACTCCCTAACATTGAATTAAATAGTTGACACACCCCAGAATACTTGGAGTATAATTAACCGGAGATAAGACTCACTTATCTCCCTTAATCTCATGTGATTATGCATCTTGTAAACACATCTATTAAGACCTGTCATATACATAATCATATAACAATCAAGGAACATAATATAAAATAATATATTAACATGAATGGACTCCGTCTATCAATACTCTAAAAAAGGGCTCTGTGATCAAATATATATATAACATTATCCAAATGCATTACACGTATATATGTACACTATCTAAAATCTAAACTATACATGTTCTAATGTTAACAAAATACATACTAGGGCTATAAGCTCATTTAATAGCTGACCATGCACAATAGATCCCTAAACCCTATA
>JAVXUL010027901.1:0-11561 GCA_035590515.1 Trichilia minutiflora
AACAGGTACTAATGCCTTGCGGGTTCTAGAGGTGCATTCTAAGTAATAGGATGTATTTCTGGGATTCGCGGCGATTGTCACGTGACCGACTAGGGTCGGGGCTTGACAGTTAGGGTAGAAGGTCCGCTAAGGACCGAGTGGAAAGATATCATAGGGTTGTTAGTGATCCCTAAATAGCCACCTGACCCTTTTTACCATTTGTTTGTATGAGTAGAAATGGCATCTGTTTTTAGCTCGTCGACCCAACCCGAGGCTGTTGAAGAGGGAGACAACGTAGAAGCGGGCTTGGAGTTAGTTGTTAGCCCCGAGATAATTTCTGAGGTGCGATCTCCATACGAACAGGATTGTTTTACTTCCACGGTCCTGGAGATCGATATAGAGGCCTACACGGTCATGTTTGGAATCCCTGAGGATATATACCTCCGAGCTCCCGAGGCCAATGAGATGCCCAGCACTCCTCTTGAGGGCGAAGTGGCCTTCAACGAGGAGTTGTTTCACCTGAGGGTTAGGTTGTCTCTACAACCATATTTTTGTATGCTCTTGACCCATATGAGGATAGCTCCCTACCAGTTGAATTTGAATAGTTGGAGGATACGGGTGGGACTATATGTACTGTGGGGGCAGATATCCGATTTGTCGCCCCTCATGGAGGAAATAGAGCATATGTTTGTGCTAAAAAAGAACCCCCATAAAAACTCCAGGTGGGTATTCCTTCAAGCGAGGCCTCGAAAGCCCAACCCGATCAAGGAGAATCCCACAAGCAATAAAGACTGAAAGAGCAAATGGTTCTTTGTGGGAAAAAACTGAAACTCTGAACCGTATCTTCCCGTACCAAGTTCATTCCTTGAACCCTTATTCTGGTTGGGAGAATCAGAGCTGAATTCTCGTAGCCTAGAAATCATAAGACAGGCTAGGGATTGATCCCCGGATCAGAAGTTGTTGCTTTCTGATATGAGCCTACTTGCCTCGAGCTTGATAAAGACATATCCGAGTAGGAACTTTGTATATTTGAACAAGAAGAATTTTGTCCAGAGAATAATTCCTTTCAAAATACCCGAGTCCATAATATGTATATATATATTTATACTGTGAATGTTACTGACTCACCATTTGTTGTTTTGCAAAAACGACTATATCTTTTGGGAAGCCTTCTGCTCTGTCCTCTCTGAGTAAGCTGGTCAAGAAGAAACTAGCCGAAGACTCCATCGGTGCTGCCTCGAAGTAAACCCCCCTTCTGGAAAGCAGTAGGGTCGGGGGGAGATGATCATAAGGAGGAGGAGCCAGGGGCCCATGGACTCGAACTCCGAGTCCGTGTCTGTCGTTGTCCTAGACAAAGGCAAGGGTATTATGGTAGAGAAGCCACCATCGGGTAAGGGGCAGAGAGGCCCTAAGATAACCCCTCGGTTGCCCACGCAGCCAAACAAATAAGAATCAAGGGGTCGGGACCCCCAAAAGCCAATGCGGGCGGCTTCTTCGGGGCGAGCAAGATTACTGAGCTATTGGTGGGAGACATCCCCGAACAAAAGCACAAGCATTTTGTCTATCTACTTAATTTGATAAATGACGTCGGGAGGCATATGTCCCTACTCGTCGTCTATAAGCTGGACAAATAAGGGATGCCAAGGCCATGGACTTTATATACAAGTGGGGTCTGAAGCAACAGATCGAGGCTCAGACTCATTTGCATGCTTTTGTGTTTCGGGTCATTAACTTTCTTCCCGATTGCAGACGTGCTACTAGATGAAGCAACAGATCGAGGCTCGAAAGGACGAGACGAGCAAGATCAAAAAGCTTGAGAAGGAGAACGCCTTTGCCCTTGAGTAGCAGGAGAAAATGGAGCCTCTGCTGGCCACTGAGAGGACTCAATAGGAGGCTAAAGAGGCTGCTTGGAAGAAAGAGATGGAGGAGCTCAAGATCCGGATAGCCTCGATCGAATCCGCACACTCAGGGGTCAACCTTGAGAATGCCGACCTGAAGTCTTGGATTGAATTGCAGTAAATCGAGGTGGGAATTTTGAAGAAGCAACTGGCCGGGGAACTCGAGAGACTCTGGGTCGCAGTGGAAGCTGTCGAGCCGGAAGGGGAGGCCTCGGTGAATCAGGCGATCGACCTGACCTGTCAAACCTTCCATGAGAAATACCCTGATCTCGATCTCAGATGGCTATACAAGACACTGGGGAGAGAAGTACTCGATTTCGGGGCTCGAGGTACGGGAGCAGAAAAAGAAGCCCCCGCCTCGGGCATTGTAGCCTAAGAAGCCCCTGCAGACCCTTCTGCCACATAGAGCCAGTCTCTGCCGGATCCCGTCTCAGACCCAGCTCCTCAAGACCCCACTGTTATAAATAAAACCCAGTAGGGTTGAACATTCTGTAATAATTTCAATACTTCAATAAAGTTTTAACTTCTGTATAATCTGCTTTGATCGGTTTTAAATATCTGTAATATTTCTCCGAGCACATAACTTAGAAAAATTTCATGGATAAAACATTTAGCTCAGCATGAATATCCAAAACATTTCATTAACTCAGTGAATATATCCAAATAAAGAACTTAGAAAAATTTTCACCAAGGACAATGCTCGAGCTGATTCATAAACATATAACTTAAACATATTCGGTAAAAAGTCCCGAGCGTATAACTTAGAAAAATCCTAATAAGTAATACGCTCGACTTAGTACGAATGACCAAGGACAGATCAGCTTGATAAAGACATTCGATTAAATAACTTAGAAAAAATTTCATTAAAGATAACATTCGGATTGATACATAAATATGTAACTCATATATATTCGGTGAAATCTCCCGAGCATATAACTTATTAAAATTCCTTTAGGCAATACATTAGGCCTAATATGAATATTCAAACGCTTATTATCTCTGTGAGGATGTCCGATCGAATAACTTAAAAAATATTTCATTAAGGATGATGCTCGGGTTAATATATACACACATGGCTTAAATATATTCGAAAAAAGACCCCGAGTACATGGCTTAGAAGGTTTAACTTGAATAAAATATACGTCTCAGATTGATAAGCAGTTATATGAAATGCTGCTTGGTTCGGTGAGAACATCCAACCAAAAACTCAGAGAAATCCCAATAATTCACAAAGTTAATTCTGCACGAATTCTCGAGCATTATTTATATAAGATACTATAAATAAATGGAATCATCTTGGCATAGATGTCCAAATAAGACACTTAAACAAAATGAGGAACATACCATTTTGTGTTGGCTAATTCAGTGGAATATCGAAAATAGATGGATTCATCTCAGTGTAGATACCCGAATAAAGCACTTGGGCAAAAATAAGAATGTATCATTTCGTGTCTGACAATCCAATTGCAATACCGGGGATAGACAAAATCACCTCAGTCCAGATATCTGCATGCAATACTTAGACAAAAAATAAAAAATATGTCATCTCGTCTCGTATGATCGGCAGTGACCATTTAAAAAGGCATCTATATTTACCACAGAGAGATTAGCATAGAAATAATATATCATTTGCATTAATCATTAAAACAGGGGAAAATATTTACAGGTTGGTCTGTTAAATAATACGATCGTAAAAATAAAGAACATACAATAAACACAAATCGTAAGCAACATACGGTCTTGAGTCCTGAATGATACAATATAATACAGAGGTAGAATTGAGAACAATATAATCTTCTCAGATGTTCTCCCCTTACAATGAGGGCGACTCAGCCTTATTGGCATAAGGTCTTCTCTGGCTACTCTGATACCTACAGGAAAACTGAAACAAGTAGCCGACCTTGGACAACGTGGTCCATATGGCCTCAAAACAGCACAGTTATATCCTTAACTCGGAGATGATATAGTCCCATTGGCCTATGGTCTTCTCGAGGACAACTCGATCCTGATAAGAGATTCAAGCCTAAAATTCATATATCGAGCAAAAAGATCCATATGGCTGATCCCGAAATCCATATATCAGACAAAGCGATCCATATGGCCTAACTTGAAATCCGTTTATCAAGCAAAGAGTTCTATATGATCTAGCCCAGAATCTGTACATCGAGCAAAGAGGTCCATATGACTTGTCCCAAAATCCGTACATCAGGCAAAAGGTCTATATGGCCTCGGAACAACATGATTCTATAATTAATAAACATCCTTGGCTCAGAGATAATACGGTCTTGTTGGCCTAAGGTCTTCTACTTAAAAGATTGGACTAACTTCAATCACTGAAATCAGACCTGAGTAGAGTACTCGAGAGAGAGGCTCGGCGTGTATTCTCTGTAGAGAATATGTTTAAGACACTAGTCATGGGATCAGGGGACCTGTTACCAAAAGGGTTAGGTCAAGGATAGTAGATTTTTAGTCTGTCGGTGTTCTACGGCTTTTTTATTGAGGTGTCGCTCGGGGTCTTCAGTTTGTATACCCCTGGTCTGAGTACTTGAACGACTTTGTATGATCCTTTCCAATTGGCTCCAAATACCCCTTTACCCGGGACTTTGGTGTTAAGAATCCCTCGGAGGACAAGATCTCCCCTTTGGAAAGTTCAGCATCTTACTCTCTGATTGTAGTATCGGGCTACCCTCTGTTAGTGTGCGAATACCCGAATCACAGCCTCATCTCTCTTTTCGTCTAATAGATCCAACTCTAGTCTTTGGCTAGCATCATTCCTTTCTTCAGTATAGTCCTGCATCTGGAAGGTTGGGATATCGATCTCCACCGGAATCATAGCTTTACACCCGAAGGCTAATAAAAAGAGGGACTCTCTCATTACTGTTCGGGGAGTAATTCTGTATGCCCAGAGGGCCTCGGACAATTTATCAATCCACGCCCCCTTGTGCTCTTCGAGCTTCTTCTTGAGTGTCTTCTTGATCACCTTGTTGGTAGCTTCAACCTACCCATTGGCTTATGGGTGTGCTGGGATGGCCAACCTTAGGTCGATGCAGAACTCTGAGCAGAATTCTTTGAATCGAGCGTTGTCAAATTGCTTTCCATTATCGACAACCAATATATATGGAACCCCAAAGTAATAAATTATATTCTGGTTCATAAATACGGTAGTCTTTTTCTCTGTTATACTGGAGAGTGGCTCTGCTTCTACTCACTTTGTGAAATAGTTAATCGCCACAATGACATACTTGGTGTATCAAGCCCCCATTAAGAGAAAGGCCAAGAACTTGAGAGACAAGTGAGTTTTTCCGAGGGCTGTCTCGGAATATCGCTATGAATTTGACACTGGTGGCAAGACTTGATTATTTTGAAAGCATCTTGAGAGATCGTGGGCCAATAATATCCTTGTCGGATAATCTTGTATGTCAATGAACGAGCCCCTCCATGACTACCGTAGGTTCTATTGTAGATTTCCTTAAGTACTTTATCTACCTCATCTGGTCTTAAACATTTCAAGTATAACAGAGTAAATCCACGTTTGTATAATACATTATCAATAATAGCGTACCTGGCTACTTGGTTCTTTATCTTCTCGGCTTTATTTCAATCACTCGAGAGTTCTCCATACTGAATGTACGATTTTAGCTCTCTCATCTACGTTAGGTCAGGGGTCTCCTATAGAGCAGCAACAAAGTCTTCTTTAAGGTTTACACTCCTCTGCGTCAGAAGCTCGATCGGTACTGTAACTAAAGATTTTCCCTTGAACATCGAGGCCAATTTCGCCAGAGAATCGGCCCTAAAATCCTCTGCTCGGGGGAGTTGCTCAATAGTGATGCTCTAAAAGGTCTCTATCAATTTTTTGACTTGAACTAAGTAGGCTTTCATGTTGTCTTCCCAAGCCTAAAATTGCCCATTCAACTAACTGACGATTAACTGAGAATCGCTATATACAATCAGATTCCAGGCTCCCAAAGCCTTAGCCAGTTCCATGCCATTAATCAACGCCTCATACTCGGCCTCATTTTTAGTCACTTTGAAATCAAATCACAGAGAGTACATGACTTCTTCTCTACTCGGTCTTCTTAAAATTATCCCTGCTTCTCCCTTCTGAATATTCGATGCCCCGACCACATACATCTATCAGGTCTCCTCTACGGTCTGGGGGTCGGGGTTGCAATTCCCATCTCGGGTACTGCTATCGCCCGAGACCTATAGTACTGCCATCTGATCCGAGACTGTGAGTTTCACCACAAAATCTGTCAGTGCTTGCCCCTTAATAGCCCTTCGAGGCTTGCAGTCAATGTCATATTCACTGAGTTCAATAGACCACTTCACTAGTCTCCCTGATAAATCGGGCTTGTGAAGGATTTGCCTTAGAGGTTGGTCCGTTATCACAACTATACTGTGAGCTTGAAAGTAAGGATGCAACTTCTTGGCAATGACAACAAGTGAAAGGGCGAACTTCTCATGAAGGATATACCTCATCTCGGCATCTAATAAGAATTTACTAGTGTAGTACACAGGCCTTTGCACCTTCTCCTCATCTTTCTTTATAAGGACAGAGCTAACAGAATGTTCACCAACTGCCAAATACAGCTACAAAACGTCCCCCTTCTAGGGGCTCATGAGGTAGAGAACGTGTACCAAGTACTCTTTCAGCTCTTGGAAACTCTGATTACAGCTCTCATCCCATTCCAGCCTCTTCCCTTTCCTCATCATCTGAAAGAAAGGAAAACATTTATCCGTGGCCTTTGACATGAATCTGCTTAGAGCTGTTAACCTCTCCGTCAAACTTTGTAGTTCCTTCATTATAATTAGGGGCCTCAGATCAAGGATGGCTTGGACCTTTTATGGGTTGGCTTTGATGCCTCTTTCACTGACCATGTACCCGAGGAACTTCCCTGCTTTGATCCCAAACGAGCATTTCTCGGGATTCAACCTCATATTATACCTCCTCAGGTAGAAGAAGGTCTCTTCTAATTGTTTAGCATGGTCTAAAGCTTGCATAGACTTCGTAATCATATCATCCACGTATACTTCTATGGTGGCCCCTGCATTCTTTAACCCGAAAGGCATAACTGTGTAGTAGTATAACCCTTGATCAGTAATGAATGTAGTTTTATCCTGATCGATTTTATGCATCCTGATCTGATTATATCCCGAGAAGGCATCCATAAAACTGAGGAGCTCGTGGCCAGCCGTGGCATCCACTAACTGATTAATCTTTAGGAGAGAAAAGTTGTCCTTTGAGCAAGCTTTGTTCAGGTCGGTGAAGTCTACACACATTCTTTATTTTCCATTAGCCTTCTTCACCATTACAACATTTGTAATCCACTTGGGGTACTGAACTTCTCGGATAAACTCCGTTTTCAAAAGCTTGTCCACTTCAGCCTTGATGGCCTCTCTTCTCTCAGAATTAAATGTCCGCCTCTTTTGTGCCACAGGTTTAAACTTCGGGTTTACCATCAACCTATGAGCTATTACCCGAGTACTAATCCCTGGCATGTCATCATGGGACCAGGCAAACACATCTGCATTCCTCTTATGCACCTGAATCAGTGATGCTAGGTGCTCGGGGACTAGGCGGGATCCGATCTTCACTGATCTTTCGGGTCAACTTTTATCCAGGGTGACCAACTCCATTTCTTTGACCTGCTCAGGTGATGATGATTCCCTGAACCGATTGTTCCCTTTATCCGGCTCTCCCGAGAGCTCCTCTTGCCGATCATCTGATTCACATTCCTTGGTCTCGTTCTCTAGGGGGCGCTTATGGATGCAATATGAGCTTCGCGAGGCAGTAGCGAAGCAGGATCGGGCTTCCCTTTGGTTCTCTCTTACAATCTCGATCCCTTCTCTGACCCTAAATTTTAGTTTCATGTAGTGAATACTCTATACAACCTTCGTGGATCGGAGAAACGGTCTTCCTAGGATCATGGAGTAATGCATTTTAAGGTCCACCACTTGGAGCTCTACTATAGTGACCTTCTGGTAGGGCTTGTTGCCCATTGTGATTGACAGCTGCATGGTTCCCAAGGGATACACGCATGACTCTCTAAATCTGTGTAGTGCGGTCTCTGTTGGTCTTAACCTCAGGTCTTCTATACCCAAGGAATCCATAGTCTCCTTAAAAATGATGTCAGTGGAGCTCCCCGTGTCAATCAATATTCTCCCGACCTGGGAAGTCCCCACTGTCATTGTGACAACCAGGGCATCGTCGTGAGGATAATATACCCCATTCTCATCCTCATCGATGAACATGATGGGTACTAAGGTTATCCTCGGCTTCTTTTCTACCTGCACATTCAATACATGCGGCTCCATATTTGTACTTGGGATAGAATACTGAGCATAGTTTTTTTTTTAAATTATTTGAGTTTTCAGTCAATGTGGGACCATCAATGATCACAATTGTGCCTTTGTACCCCAGGGCCCATCTCGGGTCTTGGGACCTTTCATCTTCACAAGCTATAAACTCGATCAGGTAATTATTCTTGATCAAGACTTTGATCTCTGCAGTTCATAGCACTCTTCTGTTGAGTATCCCACGTCTTTATGAAACTCATAAAATCTATTTTCTGCTTCTCCAGGGAGTCTAAGTTTAATCGGACGAGGGTCCAACAACAAAGTCCCCCATTTTCTGACCTCCTCCAAAATCTGTGAAAGTGGAGCGTTCAAGGGAGTAAACTTCTTATTCGCTTCCCCCTGCTCCACTCGCCTCGAGTCAAGCATTTAAAGACCTTTCAGTACCCGAGGAACCGCCTTCTCAGAGACAGCTATTGACAGCTATGACATGAATTTTGACAGGTGTAATTAATGAAGACAGAACGGAGATTCAGGCAGGACACATCATCAACAGTGTAACGACTCTGTTAGAAGAAAGAGAAAGGATCTCAGGGACTACGAAGCTTCTGTGCCATGCCAACGGCCTCAGTGATTGACCACTCCACCAGACAATTGGACTCACTTGAACCGATATTTCTCCCCTGAGACGGATCATCTCATGCATAATTTTTTGGCGCGAGCCTTATTGGTCTCACACTAGAAACTAGGGGACTAGATGTTTGGGGAAAAAATGTAAGGGTGACACGTGGATGTCCCGTCAACAAGGTATATGCAGGTGGCTAGGGGTAACCCTACACAGCTCCGTCTCATATGTACCCCGACCCAGGTATCTCCCTACTCAGGGAATATATGGCCCCAGACAAATTCTTCTTCATAAATCCCTCTTCTCAAGGATTCCATGGCCCCAGTGATTTTCGTCCTAGGTAAGCGGCATCCCAGGATAATTAATGACGCCTCAGGATTCTCACTGTTTCAGGTGCCATGAGGATTGAAGCTCCTTCTCAGGCATGGCGCGATTATCCACAACACGTCTCAGGCATCCGACAGTATCGACTGAGACAAGTCACATCCCCAAAGACCCGGATAGCTTCTCAAGATCAGTTTTGTAAGTAATCCCTGATCAGTAGACACGTGCCTCCTCCTTCATATCAAAAATGAGAATGAATTCTGATAGTTGGCCCCTTAAATACACCCGTCCCATCCTTTGATCATTTTTTTCAGGTGATAGGACAGTGTCAAGCCTATACCCCTATAGATGTGTCAGCATCATCAATGAAATTCGACTGCACACTGTCCCATGTCAGACGTCACATCCTTTCCATTCTCCAATGTCAAGTTATTATTAAAGACGGAGGCACTACATAAGACCACTTTCTTCAACTTGCAGAGGACTTATTTTTGGGAGACTTTTGGAGACTTTTGGGGGGACTTTTCTTTTTTTTCAGACGACTTCTTCTTCGAATTTGGGATTTTGTTTCTGGAATCTCTCAAATTTTAGGCATTTTGGCAGGAAGCTTCTCAGAAGTTTATACTTCAGATGTATCTTTTCGTTTGATAGCCTTGGGGTAAAGATTCCACACACTTTTTCTCATTTTCAAGCCATTTTCGGTTTCCTCTCTACTGCTTTCATCATAAATCTATTTTCTTTTTCTTTTGCATTATTTTTGACTTAAGCATCGGAGTTTTCCTACCGGGAACCCCTCCTGATGCCACTCCATAGGTATTTATTGTCTTTGCAGGCTTAAGAGGTGGAGCTTTACCGAAAACAGCCATACGTTCAATCGCTCTCCGGTAGAAAAATCTATGTTCAACAACAGTCACATCGCCCTCACACCTCATCAACTGAATTATTTCTCGTTGGCCGTGAGAAGGGTCCATAGACAATTTTCGCATCAATATTATATATTAATAAAAATAAATAAAATAATTTATATACTAATAAATACTATCATGTTATATTAATTTGCATATAAAAAATTGTATTCCTAATTTTATTCTTAACTATATCATATATTTTACATTTTTCCTATTTAAATAATTCTTACCTTTCAAAAAAATATGAATTACAAAAAAAAAATCTAAATTATGATAAAAGAGATTAATGCATTTGTAACTGTCAGAAGAAGAGGTTATATTCATTGATCAGTTGGAATAGAGACGAAATATAACGTAAATGTTAAAGCAATTCACTCTAACTTGTCAGTATCACTGTATAATTTGGATGGTTATATATCTTAATACAATCACGTCATTAACCATCACTTGTAAAAGTGCTTTGTAATCTTTTTGTAAGAGTCTATTGTACACTCGGTATTTATAATTAGTATAATTGAGAAATGAGTTTTTTAGTAGGGAAGAAAGTCATTGTCCTCTGTTGAGATCATACCCTGCCAACTTAACTAATTTGCCTTAATTTAATTTCAAAATGATTTCTTTGCAATTGTTAACCATCTGCGATAGGTTGTGAGATTACACATTGTTTATTATCACTTGGGTACAATACTGTAAGAACAAAACCATAGAGAACATAGTCAAGATCATGGAAACCATTATGCATATTTTTCAAATTTTCAAAATACATACAAAGATGTATAACATATACCTTGCTATTCGGATGCTCAAGCTTTCTTTTTAGACTCCAAAGGTATCCACAAACCAATGGAGATGAAGATGATTCCTTATTGATGGATGGGAGAGTGGAGAAAAGATGGAAGAAGCAAGTAAGTCTCTTAATAACTTGAGGAAACCATGAACCCTTTCATCATTTCCCTCTCTTTTCTCTCTTTTTATTTTTCAAAACAAAGATTTCTTTCCCCTTTTGTTATACACGTTTCAGCACACACAAAACCTAAGCCAAAATCAAGCAAAATTGGTTTCAAAATTGAAGGAGAAGGAAGCTTACAGGAAGGTAGAAGCTAGCCAGCAAAATTGTCAAATTCACTTTTGTAAAAACCAATAACAATCAAACACTTTGCTTTACCCCCATTAGTGGAAACCAAAAAATATGAAAAACAAAATAATTTTATTATTTGATATTATCTTATAATATTAAATAATTAAATCAATTAGTATTATTAATATTAATAAACAATATATGTATATTAATACTAATAACAATAATATGTATATTAACAAATATATATATATATGTTATTCTTTAATACAATATTAAAGAATAATCCTAAACATTAAATAAATAATGGATTGACAAAATCGAATCTCATATTAATTTACGGTAGCAATACACGGTATCGTTTGTCAACTAAGGATTCATTTTATTAAATAATAATTATTTAATCAATAATAAAGAAACCAATTTATTATTAACATATATATATAAATAAAATC
>JAVXUL010027912.1:0-11560 GCA_035590515.1 Trichilia minutiflora
AATAATCCATAAGTTATATAACTTATATTTATAAAATAAATTAAATATATTTGTCTTTTGTATGAATAAAGTATAAATAAATTTTAGGATTAAAAAAAGAAATATAAATTTTTTTGTATTAATTCTCATAAAAAAATATAAAATATATATTATATTTTAAATATATAATTTTTTTTTGTGGGTTAAGTGGGTTGGCCCGCGAGTTAAACGAGTGAACCCGTTTAACCCACAAGCTAAATAGATCGGGCCAAATCAACCTGCGAATTAAACTGACCAAATTTTTTTAAATCCAACCCACTATAATAGTAGGTTAAACGGGCCGATCCATGGACCGCTGGCCCGTTTAACAGTGCTATATATGATAAGGATTGAATTCTAATAAATCACAGAGTAACTGATGTTTTGGATTTATGATAATATATTTGGTGATATACGTTTTTTTATGCTATACTAGTGTTTTCGATAGGTTGTATGATTAAAAAGGACTAAGTCTTTTTATATGTTTACTCACTAAGTATTTTTCAATAATCATCCCCTTTTTTTATATTTCAGGATAGTATAGTTGTGTTCTAGACATAATTAAGCATACCGAAATTTTTAATGTAAATTTTAGGTACTCAACTCATTTTTATGTATTTTGATCCACTAAAAAAACTGTATTAAATGATTTGAAATTATTTGTTTTACTCGATTAAGTTTCTGTTGTATGAATCTATATTGAAATAAGATATGTTTGGATTATTAGTTTGATGTCGACGAATGATGTTAGTTTGTATTTGATTAGAAATATTGCATTGATGTGTATTTTGATAATTTTGAAGTTGTGTTATGTTTGGATTTGTTTGAAAATAAATTTAAGGTCTTACTTGTCCTTGAGATGTATTCTAATCAAACTGAATGCATTTATTGGGTTCGTAATGATTGTCATATGGATCGATTTCTAGGGTTGGAGCATTATATTTTTATTAATATCAGAGCATTTGGTTTTGAAAGAGATATATGCCCTAAAAGCCAATCATGATATGTTATGTAATTAGGACTTTAAAAATCTCTCATAAATCTTTTGATTAATAAAATAAATATTTTTTTTATTATTTTATCGTTTATCATAACAACATGTATGTATGATTTACATGTCATGATAAAGCCTATTAAATGTGAACTCCATTCCTTAAATAGTGATACACGTTTTTAAAAATACAAATATTAACCGTAAGTGCACAGTGTCGAGTTTGTAATGTAGAACAAGAAATATTGAGTTGTCGATCCCACGAGGGATGCGAATATTCTAAAGTTGATTATCGCTATTTGAATGATTTAGTTCTATTTAGGCAAATATGAATAATTACTAACTTAAATCAATTAAAAAATAAAAGTGAAACTATCGACTAAGTAATTAAAGAATTCTAATTAAGACATGTTCAAGGTATGTAACTACACCCAAGTTTTTATGTTCACACTCATCTATTATCAATGAACTCCAAATATCTATTAACTAGGATTTAAGTAGATTTTATTTCATCTTCTGAATCTCAATAAAATTCTATACTCCACCACCCAAGTTAATATTCCTATTCAACTCAAGTAAATGCAGTAGGCATTAAACATAACCCCAAATGTGTTACCTAGTGACTAATTATTTTCCAACAAATTAATAACTAGGTTATACTTCCTTTATCTAACACAATAAACTCACTCTTTCAATCATAGTTTATGCATTCATTAGATAATTTAATGGCCAATTAAACTACGCATTAAAAATAGGAGCATAAATAGATAAATGTATTACTTTGAATATAAAAGAGTTCAGAACATAAAATACTAAGGGTTCATTACACCCTTAAGCACAAGGTGAATTAGCCAATCATAATGGATATTTTAAAACAACACAAATTCCAGAACATATTCAATAACTAATGAAATAAAATACTCAGAACAAAAAGGGAAGATAAAACTCATAAAGTTGAACAAAAGTTGTCTTCTATCTTTCTCTTTTGATCTTTAATGATTTGATCCTTCAAAAATGTGTTTGGAATCTTCTAGAATCCTCTATGGCTACCGAGTTCCTCTTCTCTCACGAATCCCAAGAAAGATCCTTTTTATAGAGAGATTTTAGAGGATCAAGAAAAGTGTTTTCGCGTTATAGAGCTGCAGCGGGCAAAAAGAATTCCCGCTGCAGCGAGATTTTCTGTCTTTCTCGCTATAGCGGAGAAAAAGTTCTCACTGCAGTGATAGCTTCTAGAGAACTCGCTGCAGCGGGCAGAAAACACTAGGCTGTAGCGGGCACTTTTGCTCATCTTGTTGTAACGAGTCCCACTGCAATGAGGATCAATTTTTCCAGCTCTTTATAGACTTCACTATCCTGCATGTCTTCTTTTTAAAGCCCCTTAAATCATCCTAAACTGATCTATTTCTTGGCAAATTAAAACACATGGAACCTACACACAACTAATAACAAAAACATAAAATATACCAACGAAATTACTCGAAACTAGGCAAAAATCATAACATCGGATGAGTGATAAAATCACTCATCAAATACATATATCATATGATAAATTCCTTTGTTTATATGTGTGTATGTTACTGTATATTATCCAGACCTTGGTGGGTTTTGCTATTTAGAAATTTGATATTAGAAGAGATATGTGATTTTGAATGGCATATTAGTGAGAAAGAACTGAAATTTTGACTTTTCAATTAACTTTAATTGAAAACAAATATCTATTATTTTTGTAAAGCTCAAAGATTGCTTTTCATTGATATATTATAAGCTTCGTAGGAAAAATCAGATCAAAAGTTATGAATATTAAAAGTGGTAGTTCTCAGTTGATGGAAAAGAGAGATGAGTATCGATACATATGGATGATAGTATCGATACTATACGTTGAGGGTCACAAGTATTGATATGATACCAAGAAGTAAAAATACTTAGACACGTAAATTTTGTCATAGTATATGCAGCGATGGAAGGTATCGATACTTATAGATGGAGGTAATGTCAAGTTACACCTAGGGTATGAAGTATTAATACATGGCTATAAAGTATCAATACTTTGAGGTTATTATGAATAGTAAAGTTCGAGTATTGACACCTTTGAAAGATAGTATCGATACTTTGGAGCTATAGTGAACAGTGAAGGGCCAAGTATCAAAACGCTATTGAAAAAATATCTATACTTTGGGGAACACTGTAAATAATGAAGTTAAGTACCGATACTTAGAAAAAAAGTATTAATACTCTTGGACGTAAGATAAACTTTATCGAGAGCTTCTGGGCAAGAGTATCAATACTTGAGAGGAGGAGTATCGATACTCGAATACTTTGAAGACCCTAGAACATATTTTTGAGCTAAAGTATCGATACTTAGAGAGAAAGTATCATTATTTGGGAATGTAACAAATGTTTTAACTTGATTTTGAGAAATATTTTGGTTATTTTAGAACCCATTATATATAAGATATCGATGCTCATCTTTCTCATTTCTCTCTTCTTCCTCGTCTAAAACCCATTTTCCCCTTTCTCGATCTAATACCCATTCTAACTCAAATAATCACTAATCCTTATTATTTTCGCTGAGATTTTATAGTAAATTAACACCAAAACTCAGGAGCATCATTTAATCATAGTTTTGCTTGACGATTTAAGAGAAATCAAGAGAGAAAGGCCGTGAGTAAATAGTTACCAAAGAATAGAATCAAATAAAGAGGGACTCAAAAGTTATCTACCAATTTGGATAAGTATACCTCTCTGCTTATTTGCTTGATTTAACTGAACATTGTGTATGAATCTAAAAAAAATTGATTAGAGTTATTGTTCTCAAAACCCTAGATTTTGGGCATAATCTAATTTATCAATTGATAAATTAGAATATTTAAGTACATTATAATATTAAAAGAACTGAGATAATTCATTGATGTGTGAGAATAAAAATAGCCAAAAAGTTGGCTATGTGGAGAGAGAGAGAGAGTTATATGTTAAATAATTAAGTAATGAAAACCATTACCATAATTAGACTTGTAATCATATGTATTATATATTTCATAGCATGATTATATTGTGTGAAACATTTTTGAACCTTATGGATATATATTTTTAAGCACGGAAGCTTTGATTAGAGAATCCTTGTCATGAGGAGGACATCAACAGAGTGATTCATCACTTTAGGCTTGTGAGTGGATATCTTCTTTATTCTCATTCCTCCCTTGAACATTATATAAAAATATTTACATGTTTTTATATGCTTTAGAATAGTAAAAATTGATTTTATACCCCCTCAAATCATGGTGCACAAAACCAAAATTAATATCAACGGCACATAAGTCTAAAATCATCATCAATAAAATAAGTGGATGAAATTCAATAGACCTCAAGGTGAGGATCGATTATACAGCATAAAATAGGGTGGGTGATCCAAATGATCCAATAGACTTAAAGGATGAGAATGGATCATGCAGTATGAAATATGATAGGTAATCCATATAATCCAAAAATCCTATAACACATAACATGCTATTATATTTTTTTCACCACTGGTTGTAGATAGAATCTAATAAATCATGAGCTATTGATTTCTTGATTATTATTTAAATATGTTTTATGCCATCTTGTTGTTTATGGATAAACCGGGTAAATGATAATTACTCAAGCTATGAGAATTTTCAAAAATTCAATTGTATGATTTCATATGTATATGCTTGTTTTCATACATGCTTTTTTGAGTATTTTCTCGAATACTTGTCCTTCTCTCCCCTCATTTTAGGATAGTACAGTCATGTGTTAGCATAATTGAGCTGACAAAAGTTTCAGCATACTTTTCAGGTACTCAACTCATTTACACATAGTATAGTCCACTGAATAGAAATGTTGTATTAAATAAATTTAAAAATTATGTATTTTATGCAGGTGAGTATTGATTTATTTCAAAATGAATATTTGTTGTAATAAATTTGTATTGAAATATAATATTAATTTATATTTGGTTTAAATATAGTTGAAAAATTATAATACTTGGGGATGGATTTAAAACAGGTTTTTAAATGCCTTACGTATCCTTGAAGTATATTGTAACTAATAGTATATATTTCTTAGATTCACGGTAATTGTCACATAGCTGATTCCTAGGGTCAAAAAGTGACATAGAATATATACTATATACACTGATATGATGATTTTATATTTATGAGACTGTATGTTAGTAGTATCATTCTTCAATGTTTCTAATAGTAAAACTATAAAGTGGGGCCTTTATAGTACCAGAAAGACTAGTATACACTATCATTACTTTATGTAATAGAGAGTAATCAATCTCATAGATTAATTATGTGGACACACCAAAAAAAGTGTATACGTGGTATGGGTTCATTGAACAGATTCATATGAATTATCCAAATGTTAATTACACTTAATCATCAATTGAACATTCATCGTATCAGTTGTGTAAGTAATTCTTAAACTTTACAATATCATAGTTACCTTGTGAGTAAATTACCATACTTTGATACTGCTCAAGGTAAGTCTATACTAAGGCTTATGATAGGTAGTCATTGGGTGTGGTGAGATATTCATGGAGATATGTGAATATTCGAGAAAAAATCAGTCAGTCTTAGTGTTTGAGGTCGAATGCTCTATGTGAATAATTCAGATTTGACTCATAAAATCCTTAGTTAGGGTAATATATTGTGTATGATTAAGAAGTGTGCTTTTAATGGTGATACATTATAGAATCGTAATATGTTATTTAATATACACAGCATTGGATCTAAAAGAATTTGACGATTATAGCATACCCCTGATCCGATCAGAGCATAGTATGATGGAAGGATTGAATTATACGGTAACTGATGACGAAAAGGTTCATTCTTAAAGTTTTGTACTTTATTGTAATCTGGGGGTTGTATTGCATGGCTAGGTGTCAGTATTGGTCTGTAGATATATTTAATTACTCTTGTAACAAATTAATTAAATAAAAAGAATTAAAGAGTTTAATTCATCATATAAAAGGAATTAAAGAATTTATTCGATTATATAATTTACTGCTAGCTTTTCAATAAACCTACTAAGTTTTATCACAAATTGACTCGAATTTTTCTTACAAGAATTATGCATCACTTAAATAAATTAAGTTTAGATAATTTGATTGGTTAACCTAAACTTAATTATGGTATAAGTGATATGTGTTAAGTTTTCATCCTAGTAAATGAAAATTTAATAAGTGACATAATCTTAATTGTACACTTAAGTAATAAATTAATATGTGGCTCCATATTAACCATACATTTGGCATTATATTTTTTATGTATTTTTATTTAATTAAATAAAAAATATATATAGATAATATTGGATAATTATTAAAATTAATTCATTTTATGAAAATGAAATTAAAAAGGAACAAAAATAGGTTTTCATTCTATTTGTTAGTGTCCCTTTTATACCATATGATGGTGATGAAATTTTGATAATTTTGATCAATTAAAATGGGATTTATAATCCCTGTGAAGTGATTTAGTTATGTGTAAAATCAATTTCAAACATAGAAAACCAATTCTAAGTGTTGAAATTCTAGGGTTTTGCTTAAATTTCCTAATTCTATCAAAGGTTGTTTGATTGAATTTGAATTAGATAATTGAGGAAAAATGAGGGTCAAGAACATTACTCAATAGAGGAGGGTCTAATTTAGTTCTCTAAAGCTTCAAATAATTTAAACTAAAATTCAAGAAAGTTAGAAAAATGGGTATATTTTCATAATGCTTTTATTTTTTTTCATTTTTACTTAATACTTAAATTCTTAGTATTGAAACTAACATTTGATATTTTAGGACACATAGTATACTAGATTCTTACAGAGTTTACATTGTTTTTGATTATTTGCTTCTAATTTCCTTGGTGTTGATTATTTAAGATTTTTAGATTTTGAAAAATTTATTGAAATTTTTAGCATACCATAAATTGAGTCGAGTCGTATTTGATTAAATAATTTGATATAATGATAGTTAACTTGCTTGCGTAGAAATGCCATCACGACCCGAGAGAAAGAGGGGTAGGTCCTGAAAGAATAATGTAATTCGACATAAATAAAAAACTTCATTTCATGCTCCACATTATACTTTTGATGAGTAAAAAATTCAAGTGGATATCCTATCACAAACATAAAATACTGAGAATTGTATGCCTTTTCCTATATTGTATGAGGCATTGAATATGTTTATGACGTGTTTAAGTACGCAAAATTTTAGGTCAAACCCAACTCAAGGCCAACTTAGACAAGTTCTTTTGTATCAACCATCAGATGTTCATCCTCCAAGTATAGCAACACAGATGAATTATACAGTTCCTGCAGAGTTATCTCGATCTATGTAAAAACTCTTTAAGTTGCTAAGGAAAGTTAAAAAATTTGAGAATGTACCTTTTTCCAGAACTATAGATGTTTTGGAAGCAAATAGATGGTTAAGAAGGTTATAGCAAAACTTGGATGATATGAATTTGTCAGATATGGACAAGTTGAGAGTGGCCACCTAATTACTTGAACAAAATACTACTACTTGGTGACAAAATATAGTTATTAAGTAAAATATTAATCTGACTTAGGTTGATTTTTAGATAGAGTTTCAAAGAAAGTACTTTACCTATTTTTATAGTAATCAAAAGAGATAAGAATTTCTAAATTTGAAACAAATGAATAAATTAGTGATAGATTATGAGACACAGTTGAGAAAACTGGCAAATTCATACCAAAGTTTATTAATGAAGAGACATTGTGTACTAAGTTTGAAGCTGAACTAAATTTAAACATCAAAGATAAAATATCAGTGATAAACAAGTAGAGTTATAAAAAGATAGTACAATTGGCTCTTCGAGCTGAAGCATTAATTAAGGAGAGGAGATTTAGGATAGATTTTTAGAAGAGAAAAAAACCTCAGTATCTCGATATGTCAATTATCGAAGAAAAGCCTAGTAGTGGATTGACAGGTGGTTATTCTGATTTGGTACTTCTACTTTGGGATCTTCTTAAATGAGCTAACAATCGTTTGATTCCAAACTATAAGCAGTTTCATAACAGAGCTGGCAAACTTCCTAAAGTATATTATCATTGTGGTCAAGATGGGCATATGAAAAAACATTATCCTAGTTTAGGTATATCAGAGATAGTTGGTCAGCTAACATAGAGCCCAAGTTTTTTTAACAAGCAGTTGCCAATAATTCAGATATAATTTTCAAGTGCTCGTCGATCTAGTTCAGAGAGCATATCCATTCGTCAGAAAAATTAGAGGAATTAGTTACGAGTTTAAACTCGAGTTTTTACAATGAATCAAAAGTAGGCTTAGGCCAATCCAAATGTGATTATAAGTATAGTGATGATCTTTGATCATCTAATGTACATTTTAGTTGATCTTGGCTTAAATAAGTTATTCATTAGCATGACATTTACACAGCACGTTAATAGGGACCTGATACCTTTAGAATTAGAATTGGTTATTCAGACGCCATTGGGGCATCGATTGCTTTTAGAAACTATTTTTAGATAGTATAAGATCATTGTAGGAGATACTACTTTTGAAACTAATTTGATTCTATTAAGAATTCAGGATTTTGATATAATTTTAAGGATGGATTAGTTATTACAATATTATATTTTAGTAGACTATTTTAAGAATAAAGTGACTTTTGGAAGGTTTGGTGGGCCAGAGATTATTTTTATAAGCGAACAAAGGATACTTTTCTTATGTGTAATATTGACTTTGGAGACTAAGAGATTATTATAGAAGGGGTGTTAGGCATTTTTGGCACATATGATTGATATATCGATTTTAAGGGTTAACTTGGAACAGGTTCTAGTTATTAAGGAATTCCTTAAAATGTTTTCAAATGAACTACCTAGTTTATTATCTGACAGAAAATTTGAGTTTTGTATTGATCTTATGCTAGGGATAACACTAATTTTCATACCACCTTATTGTATGGCACTCGCAGAATTAAAATAATTAAAGGTTTAGTTAGAAAATTTAATCGAGAAAGGTTTTATTCAACCCAGTGTTTATCCTTAAGGTGTGCAAATATTATTTATAAAAAAAGAAGGATACTATTTTGAGGTTGTGTATCTATTATATACAACTTAACAAAGCAACATCAAGAACAATATCCATTACCATAAATTGATATTCTTTTCGATCAATTATAGGGTGCATGTATTTTTTCTAAGATTAACTTGAGATTAAGATATCATCAATTAGGGATCAAGGAGAGTGATGTCTATAAGACCGTATTTAAAATCAGATATGGTTATTACGAGTTCTTAGTTATGCCTTTTATGTTAACAAACACACCTATAACTTTTATGGACTTGATAAATTAAGTTTTCTACCCCTATTTAGACAAGTTTGATATTGTGTTTATTGATAATATATTTGTATACTCAAAAAATAAGAAAGAACATGTTTAACATCTTAGAGTGGTGCTTCAAACTCTAAGAGAGAGACAATTATATGCAAAATTCTCTAAGTGCAAGCTTTGACTTAAAGAGTGAATTTTTTAAGGCATGTTGTATCTGACAATGGGATATTTGTTGATCCAAGAAAGATTAAAACAATAATATAGTGAAAATGATCGAATAATAGTATAGAAATCCATAACTTCTATTATAGAAGATTCGTCGAGAGTTTCTCTTTATTGGCTACTCCACTAACATGACTAACAAAAAAATATCAAGTTTAAGTGGGATGATCATTGTGAATATAGTTTTCAAGTTTTGAAGAATCATCTTATTTTGATTCTAGTTTTGACACTTTGAACACTAAGAGGCAGATACGTTGTTTATAGTGATGCCCGAAGCAAGGCTTTGATTATATTTTGATGCAGAATAGGAAGATAATAGCTTATACTTCTTGACGATTGAAGAAGTATGAAAAAAATTATCCTATCCATAATTTGAAATTAGTAGCCATGGCATTTACACTAAAGATTTAAAGGTATTATTTGTACGAAAAATAATGCTAGATCTTTATCGACCATAAAAGTCTAAAATACTTGCTTATATAATAAGAGTTAAATATAAAGTAGTAGAAATGGTTAGAGTTGATTAAAAATTATAACATAATCAAAGAATACCATCTTAGAAAGGCTAATGTGATAGCAAATGCCTTAAGTTAAAAGTCTTTAGTCACTCTAGCTCATATTTATACTACTTACATCTCATTATTGATGAATCTAAAAATAATAGGGATAACACTAGGGTGTGATGACATTGAAGCCTTAGTGGTCATCTTTGTTTTTAAACTTACCCTAATTAATCAAATTAGATAGGGTTGATACAAGATTATGAGTTGGTCAAGATTTCCTAATAAATTATAAATAGCAAGGAGTGTGATTTCGATTTCACTTAAAATGGGATACTTACCTTTAGAGGAAGGATTTGTATACCTAATAATAAGGAATTAAGAAAGACTATATTAGAAGAAGAAAGACTATATTAGAAGAGGTTCGTAGTTCATCATAATTACCAATGAATCCGAACAGCACTAAGATGTATCAAACCATCAAGAAAAGTTATATGTGGTTAAGGATAAAGAGAGATATAGTTGAGTTTATAGCTAGATGTTTAATATGCCAATAGGGTATACTTGAATGGATGTGAGAACATACACGATGGATTTCATGACTAGTTTATCTTGGACACAAGCGAGCCATGATGCAATTTAGATAATAGTTAATCCACTTATAAGTCTATACATTTCTTGTCTATCTGAATCAACTATTCTTTGGATAAGTTAGCAAGATTATACATAGTAAAGATAATTAAACTCCCTGATATAGTAATTACAATTATATCAAATCGAGATCCCCATTTTATATATCAATTTTAGTCAAGACACCAAAAAGCTTTGGGTACTAAATTGACTTTCAGTTCAATATTTTATCTGCAGACTGATAGTTAATAAAAAAAGATCATCCATGTTAGTGTAGTATGCCCTAAAAACTATTCATGTTATCACTTTTAGGGTATATTTTATTATATCACTGTATATATATAATATATATATATATGTAATGTACATATATATCAATAAAGAAATTGTTTCTGTTTGTATATGTATGTTGTTTTCTCTTTCTATCATACTAATGAATTGAGTACATATATGAATGTCTTGATTATTCGATTATCCAAATTGTTCTCTCTATATATAGTATCAACTGGGTATTGATATCGTATAATAGACACATTGAATGTCTCCGATGAATATCATGAGATGATATTAGTGCAAGTGACATAACAATTACGTTATTAAGATATTAATGTGGATTAATAGTTAAAGAACTATTTTTTAAATATAATCAAAAAAATGATGAATCACACAGAATGTATATAGTCAAAGTTTGTCATTTAATTATACTAGTATACGACGTACTCCTTTGACCGAAGACGTTATAATCTTTATTTGATATAGATGCATATGGTTTATTTGGTGTATAAATACATGACTAACTATGTGAAACCCGTCCCTTAGCATTGTGGGCATAATAGTAAATCCCTCAAGAGTGTTAGTGCATGTCTTCGTGGATAGA
>JAVXUL010027923.1:0-11560 GCA_035590515.1 Trichilia minutiflora
TTTGTGGGTAGATCCTCTGGAAACCCTCACGAGACTTCACTCGTCCACTAGGGGCATCCTAGGGGTTTAAAAGGCTTATTGCATACGTTAAATGCAATCGTGAATCCTACGAAAGTGGAGTAGGATTAGGTCGTTTTATTTCCTTTATTTTAGGATCTTAGTCATAATTTTGTCTTGCTCGGGACGAGCAAGGGTCTTAGTTTGGGGGAGTTTGATGAGTGATTTTATTGCTCATCTTTTCTCATAAATTCATGCCGTGTTTAGGAGCATTTTAGGAGTAAATTGATACTTTCTATGCTATTTTTACTGCAGAGTCTTCACGGTGGACAAGTATCGAGAAATAAACAAAAATATGAAGAATTGAGATGATCGTGAAACAAAGGGAGCAAAGTCAGAAAAGTTCAGAAGAGACAGTGAGGAAAAAATTGCCTCGCTGCAGCGAGAAAGAAAATGCTTCGCTGCAGCGAATGAAGGCCAATCTCGCTGCAGCGAGAATACAACACTCGCTGCAGCGAAATCTCCAGAAACTCTCGCTACAGCGAGAACAGCACTCTCGCTGCAGCGAGCCGGCGAAGAATTTGTTTCCTTGTTTTTACCCTACACGAGCAATTATAAATAAGGCTCTTTCGTGGAGATAAAAGGGGAGAGTTTTTGGAAAAAAAGGAGAGAACACCCAGACAAGACAGAGAGACGCTTCAGAACTCGGAGAATTCAAGAATTATCAAGATTGAAGATTAAGTTTTCATAACTGAAGATTCAAGTACCATCATCCTGAGTTTTTCTTTTCTGACTTGTTTTATTCTTTTAGATTCTTGAACATGTCTGGGAATTTGAATTGTACTGATTTCATTGATATGTCTGGCTAATTTCGTAATGGTTTAAGGATATGACGAACCTGTTGTAATTGATGTTTCGTACTTGATTTTTATTAAAGTAATCGGATTGTTTATTTATGCTCCTGATCTGAAGGTGGTTTAAGTGTGGTTGAATATATCTGTTGAATGCATGAATGAGACTCGACGGAGTACGTTTTTGTATTAGAACACGGATGCATAGCGTAATTCTCAATTGGTTGACAGATCATTGAAAATTGGGTAACAATAATAGGTTGATCTTAATGCATGTTTCTCTTGTTTGAGTTTGATAGACATATTGACTTGAATGGTGAAATATAGGATTTTATTGAGATTCGAAAGATGAAATAAAATCAACACAGAACCTAGTTAATATAAAAAATTCGTAAACGATGGTAGAAATCAAGTGTGGACATCTTTACATCAGTAGTAGTTATATACCTTAAGCCTGTTTTTTCGCATAAGTTTAGTTATCAAGATAAACTTGGGAATTGTGGTTGTTAGTTATTGGTTTTCTTATTTAATTTTTCTTTGAATAGAGTTAAAGTAGCATAGAGTTAAATATCGTTGCCTTAATATATTCTTATTACGATTGTTGCGATACTTACTTAGTCATCTACATTCCTCGTGGGTTCGACACTTAACAATTGATTGTTCTAAACTATAACTTGGACACCGTGCACTTGCGGGTTTTTAAAACGTGTTTAAAATAAATACGCAACACATAACCTGTAGCTACAGTAAATAAATCAGCTCTTATGGCCATTATCACCAATAAGCAAACATAAATCCTAGTCCACTGGCCATATCATTATCATAACAATCATAAAACATGGCTCACTGGCCATATCATCACATCAAATCAATATCAAAGATGGCATATTAAAAATGGGCTCAAAGACCATAAATCATATATATCATATATATGCCAACAAACCAGCTCTAAATAATTTGGCTTTTCGGCCATAAAATAAATAAACAAATAGGCATATATATATGAGTATCAGAAGTCTTTTAAAAGTAATAAAAGTATAAAAGTGTCCACTCACAACTTAGGGAAGGTATACACTCTCTAGTTTCCCTCGTTCCTCGGCATGTCACTTGAATACCTCGCACGCGTATCGTTGCATAAACACATGTATCCAAAATATATCAATATGCATCCAATCATATGTTTATGATTCAAATACGTGCAATGCATGCTAACTTGGATTTTTTCTAAAATCAGACAAATATACGAAATCAACTAAAACCCCTGTTATCCATCTAATTATCCATACATTTCTACCATGAACTCACATTGTAGTCATACAAATATAATTCGGCTCGATTTCGTAATTTAGACTTGTGGGCCCCATATGTTCGTTGAAACAATAACTTTAATTACTATTCACATTTAACCATTTCCTCCAAAATCACATTTCTAACTTTCTACGACTCTTCCGACTTCACCATAATCTAAATAACACATTGAAACTCAACTATGGTTGATAAATCTACCGAAATCTACTCGGATGAACAGTAAAATCCATACAAATGAAAATTGATAAACACGAAACAAAATATACAGACATATTAGAAATGATGCTATGAACCTTGTGGTATGGATGGTTTTCCTCTATTTTGCTCGAAAGTCAGAAAACCCCAAATTTTCTCCACGAAACCCTAGCTCCTCTTTTTGCCTCCTGTATTTCTACTGCTAAATCGACACTCTCGGGTAGTTAGATACAATGAATGCGATCGACAGGTAAAGAGAAACCAAAGTTTGAACAAAATGTGGTGGAATTTAGAGAGAGAACATGAGCATAAGAGGGAGAGGAGGGAAAAGAGAAAGAAATGTGTGGGAGGAGGCTCAGCCCTCATTTTTATAAACTTAAGGGTGAAATTACTATTTTCCCCTTAAGTTTTCTTAAGGAGAAGCTTTTAGAATGAGAATAAAATTATCATTTCGCATCGATTCAATCGAACAAAACAAAGTTCGTTCGAACAAACTACCCCCTTCGATCGAATGAACTACCCTCTTCAATTGAGCGAATCAGGGTTCATTCAAACAAATTCTTCGAAGTCCCTTAAAGTCAAAGGACTTTAATTTTATCGATCGAACGAATCTTCTTTTGTTTGAATGACTCTTCACTTCGGTTGAATGAATGGTTTATTCGATCGAACAAAATCCAATTCGATCGAACGAATCCTCCCATTCGTTCGAACGAATATAAAATCATAAATTTTTTAGGGAGTCCTCAAAATGTCGATCGAATGAATCATCCTATTCGATTGATTGAACCTGTCAAAATTAAAAATCTCACTTGAATACTCCCTAAATTTAAAAAATATCTTCGGGATCTCACTCAAAATAAACTTTACTTTTAATTACGTTGAGGTACCTGTGTTTATGACCCCAAAACTTTATTTTAACCAACCAATTTCTTGAACTAAATTACGGAATCACGCTCACAAGCACACGATGTAAGGGATGGATGTGAATGCATGAACAGTAAAAGTATAAAATTATCGTTATGCCCTTGAGATCTAAGCATAGGGCTCACAATGACCTCCACCTTTATTTACTACTTCTATACTTATGGAGCTTCTCGAACAGATAACAAGTCTCGAATCCATGGTTCACATTGTGTTATATCATTTTAACCAACACTTAAACTAGGCTCAACATATTTTAGCACCTCTGCATTAGCGTGTTATTAATCTTGGACTACTGTTGGATATTCATCGAATTAAAACTTGCAACTCTCTTTGAAATATTCCACACTTGGTCAATCGAGCTTGGGCTCTACCTCTTGCACCTTTTTCTTTTTTGACTCATCCATGTTTCTTCATTATCGTCCTCACTTCTTTTGCCACACTTTATTTGATTAATCCTTCTTTGGCTAACCTTTGTCTAGGCAACCAACCACTAGTCAGCCATCATCTGATCACCATTTTATTCATGTACCTGATAGCAGCTCCTCTAACTCCTTCACTAACTATGATAAAATGGTTGAGCTCCTAAAAAAGGCTAAAAAAGAGGGCAAATGTGGACACTCTTATACTTGAAGACTTCAGTTTGTTATGAGAAACATATTATGTTCACTAGATATTGAATAGTCTCAGTGATTTCATATAATTTTATTCTTTTCTTCTATTGCATTATTTTATATATATGAAATGATTATATCTATAGTACTATCTTGCTTTCTGTTCTTTCGTTGGCTCCTTGCATACCATTGTTTCTCTATTCTTTCTTGGTTATTACCCTTCTTTGCATGCTGAAAAAAGAGAGAGAAATTAATGATATTAAATATTTAGGGGGAGTACAATAGAAGTATAGTATTATTGTGTTAGTGTTTTGTTGTCATCAAAAAGGTGGAGATTAATATCCTAATATGTTTCTGATGAAGAGAAAAAGAAATTAAATAATTAATTGGTTCATAATGTAATTGTTTTTAGTAATTTTAAGAATGTTTTTTTTAATAATTTCAGTAAATGTTATATATTGGCATTAAGGCAAAAATGATATATTAAGAATGTTTTTAATTGTCTTTGATAATTTTCGGAGTAGACAAATATGCTTTAATGGTTATAAATTGAGAAAGGTTTAGTGTAGGATTGGCTAAGTGTCAAGAAAAGCTAAGTATTAATATTTCAGAATCAAAGTATCAATATATAAAGCAAGTGACAAAAAGGCCAACATATTAATACTCTTATACAAAGTGAACAAGACGACGATGATTATAAAATCAAGTATCAACATAATTCAAGGATATATCAATATGTTCTACAGATTTCAAAAAATAATGGCTAGTTTGTAGCATTTATTATGTGAATTAATTGCATTCTCAAAGAGCCATTGGACACATTAATTTGAATTATAAATAAAATGAAGATCATTGATGAAAAAGTGTGTGTACAAGGAAGTAATTTCAGAGGACAAAAGAAAAACATTCTCTGCAATTAATTCATTCAGTTTGTCTATTTACCATCATTGATATTAGAGAGAGAAAAATAAAAAAATCAAACTTATTGTAAGAACTACTATGTGAAGAGAGTTTAAGTATTATATTTTGAAGTTTATTGGTTTCTCTTCATCTGGTAAAGAAAGAGTTGTAAAGGTTGCCTTTCACCATAAGAAGGAGCTGTATTCGGGTTTCTCTTAACTTAAAAAATGAATACTTCTAGTGATTCCTCAGGTTCAAAGTGTAGAACTGAAAAAAGTAGACATAGGCTAATAGCTGAACCACTATAAAAATTTCGTGTGTCTTAAACTGCCTTTTCATATATGCTTATTTTTATAAATTTACCTGCATTAATCACTATCATACTAGTCAGAAAACTACACAATTGCATAGCTTTTCTTTCAAAATTTTAATTTATCATTTTATCTATTCAACCCCTCTTCTTCGATGATCACTCTTAGGTATTTTAGATTTAACTTTGAGATATATTATTATATTTGTTTGAATTATTGATATTGATGTTAAGGAGGGCATAGCCAAGTAGGCCAATACTGTAGCTGCAAGGGTTAAATAACCTAAGTACGAGTAATTACAGGGGTCGTACTAGATAAGTACGCATAATGCATGGTCGAAATAAGGAAGGTGATGACCTCATTTGGATAAAGTGATTGATTTTACTAAAATATAGAGGATAGTTTCATGAGAATTTACAAACTACTTGAAGCCAACATCAGTGGTGGATAATATTTTCATTAAATGGAATGCATGATTTTATTTTATAAAGAAGAATATTTTTATTTAGCATTCATTAATTTTACTCATACACAAAAATCCATTGAGGGCTCAGAGTTATACCTGATCATTATAATCATCGAAAAGGATGGCTAGACCCAATGATTTTCTTTTTGAATATAAACAGTCATTTCATAATATTGATAATTATTTCCAAAACCCATTAAATAAATAAAGATTCCTTTTAATACTTTTATATCCATTGTATGTATTTATATACTCTCTATTTTGTTTTTACTCATTGAGTATATAATAGTATATTCATCCTTTTTTCTTATTCACAGGTAATTTCGAGCATATCATAATACTTGAAAAGTGGTAATAGCTTTCGGAGTTGTCATTTTAGGTAATGTCACATCCCGACCCATGGGTCCCAGCTGTGACAACGCCACAGATCTCTAGGGTGTACCCAATAACACAGAATACAACCTATAGGCCTGTAAGGCTGAAATCATAAACAAATATAAAACACTTTCAGAAATTTTTCTTTCAAATTCCTTACTACTATTCAATCAAAACCATTCAAACCATTCAACATTTCCATCAAAGATAATCATACATCATTTTTCATTAATTAAATGTGAAATAATAATCATAGAAATATTTTATTACAAATTGTAACATTACATTTCTTTCTCAAAAGTCTATAATCCAGAATACAAGAAAAATATATTAAAAGATAAATGACACTCCCAGTGGATGCATGCAATGAGGGTGAGTCAAGAATGAGATCCATACCTACGGGATCCACTTTCCAATGCGATCACCACCAACTACGCTACCGCTGCACTAAACCTGTGAGTGGGAAAAAAGGTGAGCATACTATCGTATACTCAGTGAGGGAATAAAAACAGTAAAACTAAACAATAAAAGGAATAATAAAAGAAGTACAAACACAGTCACTATCAAACAATATGCATACATGTAAAACTCCGTAAGAAAAACACGTTTAAAATGTCATTTCTATTTCCCAATCAAAACCCATCAAGTTCTAAGCAAATCATTGGGCATAGCCAACCTTTCGGTAATCACGCTGATCAGACGTAATCCCGAACCATCAGTGGGTTTTCTATGCAAATAAAACATGCTATTTAAAAATATATTTTAAATGTAAAAATTAAAACGATACACAATTTAATTAGAAAATAGGCCCACCACTGATGTTGGCTGTCAAGTAGTCACGTGGTGATGTTCGTAACTATCCTCTACAATCATACGGTTCCAGTCGGGTTATCTAGGTCCTGATCTGTCACTTATAATCAAACAACTCCATTCGGGTAATCCAGGTCCCGATCTGGCACACACTCACCTAGGTGGCCTACTCAAGGTCCATCCTCAGGCTACTTCATACCACACTCACCTAGGGTCACCTCACAGTGAACTTTTCCCAGGCTATCTCATCTGTATCTACCTCAACATAAGTCCCCAGATGGACTATCACATGTCCCGATCTGGCACACACTCACCTAGGCGACTACCTCATAGTCCTCTCCCAGGCTACCTCACATCACTCACCTAGACGGCCTCTCACTAGGTTCGTCCTAGGCTACCTCATCACTCACCTAGACGACCTCTTACTAGATCTATCATAGGCTACCTCATCACTCACCTAGACGGCCTCTCACTAGGTCCGTCCTAGGCTACCTCAACACTCACCTGGGGTCCACATCATGGTGAACTCTCATCCAGGCTACTTTAGCAACACTCACCTCTCACTCGGCCCGTGCTAGGCTACTTTATCACACTCACCTAGATGGCCTCTCACTAGGTCCGTCCCAGGCTACCTCGACACTCACCTGGGTGGTCTTCTCGAGATCCATCCGTAGGCTACTTCAAACCACACTCACCTGGAGTCATGTACAGTGAACTCATCCCAGGCTACTTTTGAGGAGCTACAGATATCATACAGGCCATCATGGCCAATCACATCAACAGGGCCCTTTCGATCTCATTTCTAGAAACATCAACATAAAACATACTATGAAAAATACATTAGAAAATCCTGGCCCTCAGGTCGTATCACCACAAATCGAAAATCACAGCATAAATTCTGGCTCATCAGCCGTATCATTACATAAAAGAAACCAAAACCTGGCCAACTAACCTATCATCAACCTCAAACTAAAAAACATAGCCCATAAGGCCTATCATCAAATGCAAATCCATAAACATGGCTCACAAGCCAAATCATCATCCATAAACATGGTCCACTGGCCAAATTAATGAGAAATCAACAGAAAGTCAAGAGTAAAGTATAATAAAAACAGAAACTGGCCTAACAGCTGTCATTCATAAAAATGCACATAAACCATCAACCATAAAAACCAACTGGCTTTCCAGCCACAAAACCAATTCAACAAACACATCAATTTATAAAATATTTTCCTATGAGAATTCTATCACAATCAAGGGGCCCTCCCAACCACCACACAAAATCACATTTCTCCACCTCCACATAACATAAATTCTTTCTATTTCCTAAAACATTAAAACATAAGTTTTTCACATAATATTCAAACATATATAAAGCATAAGAAATCATTTAAAACAGTGAAAACATTAAAGGATCCACTCACACGTCAGGGAGGGTATGCACTCCCTAAAGTTCCTTGCTCAGGTCGTGCTCCTGCTCCTCGTTCCTTGAGCCTCGTGATGTGGTCGGTTTCCTCCAATTTGGCTTGGAAAGTCAAAAGCCCCAAAATGAGCTCTGAAATCCTAGCTTCTCCCACTCGATTTCGGCACCTCTTGTCCCAAATCGAAGCTACCAACGTGTTCAGGAGGTCGAATGCAGTATGATGGTGAAGAGAAATCAAAGAAACGAATGAAAATCTAAAAGTGTGGGTGAAGAACAGAGGAGGAACGAACGTGGAGAGGGAGAGGAGGAGAAAGAAGAAAATGAAGGGAAATGGGGGTCAACCCTCATATTTATAGACATGGGGCCAAAATTACCATTTTGCCCCTGCTTATTTAAGAAAAAAAGCTTCCAAACGAGGGCATTTTGGACTTTTTGCACGATTTGGTCAACCGAACCTCACCCTTCGTTCGACCGAAGGTTTGCGAGCTTTCTGGATCATATTCGGTCGATCGAACCAAGCATTCGTTCGATCGAATCCCATTCATTTGAACGAACACCACCATTCGTTCGACCGAATGCTCTCATCTTGGGTTTTCTCTTGCACTCGAGTTCTCGATCAATTCTCGACATCCTTCCTCAGTCCTCAATCATTCTAATCCTTCCAAAACCTCAATTCAACCTTAAAAATCATAGAATTCCTTATCAAAATCGGACGCACAACACCAAAAAGATGAAAATATCCTTATCCAAAAACACAGGATGTTACAAGTAAAATCTTTATATTCGACTCACATTTATCTGTTTTGAGTCTACTAGGAAAGTTGTATAACATTTAGGATTTTTTATTCTTGGTTTCGGAAGGGACTGAAGTGAAAAAGTCCATTCTTGGCTAGTTCGGTTCATTTGATCAAAGTTTATCGGCTCCAAATTCGTTCGACCGAAGGTCTGCAAGCTCTCTGAGTACTATTCATCCTGAAGGGTTTGGTCGATCAAATGGGCAATTCATTCGACGGAAGGGGTGGTTCGGTCAAATGAAGCGAAGATTCGTTCAACCGAATAGGCGTGAAATGATGATTTTGCCCACTTCCAAAAGTTGTCTCCTTAAGAAAACTTAAGAGCAAAATGGTAATTTCACCCTTTTTCTATAAATAGGGGTCCTAAGGTTGAAATTTTGAGAGTTTCTTCTTCTTTTCTTCTCCTTCCTTTCTCCTATTCTCTCCCTCTCCCTCACTAGACTTTGCCAAATCCTTGCCTAAATTTCGATTTTTCTTCGTAGATGAGTCATATTCCACGTGTCTATCATGCTGGGAGCATCAATTTGAAGCGAGAGACACGAATTTTGCATGGAAAAAAAAGCTAGGGTTTGAGAAAAATTAAGGCTTTTCGTTATAGAGGTGAAATCGGAGCAAATCGACCACACCACGAGGTTCGTAGCTTTCATTCTAACTCATCTATGTATTCATTTTCTCGTTTTAAGCATTCTCGTTCATGTGAATTTTTGTGGCGGAGTTGTGTAGTGAGTGGACCAAGCATGTTGCCTTGGGGTTCTCCAGTGTTGTTTGTTAGGAAAAAGGATGGAACTTTTGAGGTTGTGTAGTGATTATCGGTAGTTGAATAGGGTCATTATCCAGAATAAGTATCCGTTGCCCAGGATCGATGACTTGTTCGACCAGTTATAAGGGGTGAGTGTGTTTTCGAAAATTGACTTGAGATCTGGGTATTATCAATTGTGAATTAGGGATAGTGATATGGCCAAGACAATTTTTTGGACTCGTTATGGCCATTATGAGTTCTTTGTGATGTTGTTTGAGTTTACCAATGCCCCAGTTGCATTCATGGATCTCATGAATCGGGTATTGCATCCTTATCTTGATAAGTTTGTAATCGTCTTTATTAACAATATTCTGGAATACTCGAAGACCAAGAAAGAATATACTCAGTACCTTCGAATTGTCCTCCAGACTCTGAGGGAGAGAAGATTATATGCAAAATTGTTGAAGTGTGAGTTTTGGCTTTGGGAAGTGGCATTCTTGGGGCATGTGGTTTCGAAAGAGGGAATTTTTGTGGATCTTCGAAAAGTGGAGGCTATAATGTAGTGGGAGAGGCCAAAAATAGTGTCAAAGGTTAGGAGCTTCCTGGGATTAGCAGGCTACTACAGGAAGTTTGTTGAGAATTTTTCCTTAATAGTGACCCTATTGACACGTTTAATGAGAAAGGATGTCAGATTTGAATGGGACAAGAAATGTGAGCAGAGTTTTCAGGAATTGAAGAGTCGTTTGACCTCAGCTCCAGTTCTGACATTACCTATTACTGGTGCAGGATATGTAGTGTTTAGTGATGCCTCCAGACAAGGACTGGGTTGTGTGCTTATGCAGAATGGAAAGGTAATTACCTATGCTTCCAGGCAGCTTAAGAAACATGAGGAGAATTATTCAACACATGACCTGGAGTTGGTGGCAATGGTTTTTGCTTTAAAGATCTGAAGACATTACTTGTATGGAGAGAGGTGTCAGATCTTCACAGATCACCAAAGTTTGAATACTTTCTCACCCAGAAGGAATTGAATTTAAGGCAGAGGAGATGGCTTGAGCTGATTAAGGATTATAATTTGATGATTGATTATCACCCGAGTAAAGCCAATATGGTGGCTGACGCTTTGAGCAAGAAGTCTTCAATGACAGTGGTATATGTTCGGTCAACGTACCTACCATTGTTACTGGAACTGAAGAGTTTGCGGGTAACGCTAGAGTGTGATCAAGATGGTTCGATGTTAGCCAGCTTTGTTGTGAGATTAACTCTACGAGATCAGATTAAAGAAAGGCAAATGCAAGATCTAGAGTTGTTAAAAGTCTGTCAGAATATTATGGATAATAATGCGGGCGATTTCTATATCTCCCAGGATGGGGTTTTACCCTTGAGAGGTAGGATATGTGTACCTTCGGATTGTGAGTTAAGAAAGGCCATTCTGGAAGAAGCTCATTGTTATACTTTTGCAATGCATCCTGGTAGCACTAAGATGTACAGGACCATCAAAGAGAGTTATTGGTGGTCGAGGATAAAGAAAGATGTCGCTGAGTTCGTTGCCAGATGTATAATCTGTCAGCAGGTTAAAGCTGAACACCAGAAACCAGCGGGAACACTTCAACCGTTACCCATACCAGAATGGAAGTGGGAACATATCACCATGGATTTTATGGTAGGACTGCCACATACTCAAGCTGGATATGATGCAATATGGGTGGTTGTAGATCGGTTGACCAAGTCTGCACATTTTTTATCCATCAGAACTAAATATCCAGTCAATAAGCTAGTAAGATTATATGTGGCAGAGATTATAAAGTTGCATGGTGTACCTGTAACCATTGTATCAGATCGGGATCCCCGCTTTA
>JAVXUL010027944.1:0-11560 GCA_035590515.1 Trichilia minutiflora
AGAAAATAGTGTAAAAAATCCTTTCCTAAAGGCAAGGCTAAAAGGGTTTCACAATGTTTAAACCGTATATATACTGACTTATATGGCCCTATAAAAACACATTCTCTTAGTGGGAGTCGATATTTTTTTTATGTTTACAGATGACTATAGTCGTATGAGTTGGGTTTACTTTCTCTAAACAAAGGCAGAATCATTCAAATGGTTCAAAAAATTTAAGTCTCTTGTTGAGAAGTAAAACGAGAAGTTCATTAAAGTTTTATCCACAGATAGAGAAGGTGAATTTACCTTTTATGAGTTCAACTAATTTTATGATGAGTATGGTGTTCATAGAGAGCTTATCGTACCATATACACAGGAGAAAAATGACGTTGCAAAATGTCAGAATCGCACAGTTATAGAGATGATAAGGAGTACGTTGAAAACAAAGAGCCTACCAAATGGTTTTTAGGTTGAGGGAGTGGTAGTGGCGGTTTACTTACTTAATTTGTCATCGACTAAGGCAGAGTTGAATCGAACACTATATGAGGTATAGAGCGACAACAAACCATGGGTAAGTCATTTAAAGATTTTTGGTTATTTGGCTTATTCGTTTTTACAAACTTCAAACAAGTTAGAAGACAAGTTTGTTAAATGTATCTTTATAGGCTATTATTCTAACTAAAAGGCCTATAGATTTTATGAACCTGTGACTAAAAAGATTATTGTAAGTAGACATGTTTTGTTTGATAAGAAAGCACAATGAAAATGGGAAGAAAAATCAGCAAGTGATCAAGGAAGAGTTATAGTTTTAAATGAAGAAAATAAGCAGTAATTTGACATAACATAAGAGCAAGCACCTGAAGCCGTAAGTTCAAGCTCTTCACATCTCTCGTATTCAACTACTTTAACAAGCTCAAATAGCAAGTCATTACAGTAGCAACATGCTACAACTGATTTAAATGATAGCACCTCTTCAACTACAGATCAAGGAAATAGTGCAGTTACAAATAAAAATAGCCCTGAAGATAGCCCTTCATATTGCGCACATTCTTTAGTTGAGATATGAAATAACAAATGCTCTACTTGTTATTGGTCTAGTGACTTATTATGAGGCCTCAAAGAAGCAAGAATGGGTTCAAGCAATGAAGGAGAAACTTTGTGCCGTTGAAAAAAATAATACTTGGGACTTGGTAGAACTACCACATGATAAGAAGGCAATTGGTGTGAAATGGGTCTTTAAGACCAAATTGAATCCTAATGACACATACAAAGTACAAGGCACGCCTAGCAGTGAAGGGGTATTCACAGGAAGAAGGAGTAGATTAAAGTAATACTTTCTCCCTTGTATCAAGGCTTGAAACAGTGAGAATTGTTTTAGCTTTGACTGTTTATTTAGGATGGGTCGCTCATCAATTTGATGTGAAGTTTGCTTTCTTGAATGGTGATCTTAAAGAACGGGTGTATGTAATACAACCTGAAGGGTTTGTTGTCAATAGAAAGGAGGAATTTGTTTAAAGATTGAAGAAAGCATGCTATGAGCTTAAGTAAGCTTCGAGAGCTTGATATAGCAAAATTGATGCATACTTTGTTCAACATGGGTTCGAGAAGAGTAAAAATGAACTAGCACTTTATGTGAAGAAATAAAGTAGTCAAGGTATGCTCATTGTTTGCTTGTATGAAGATGATATAATTTATTGTGGGTCATCAGTTTTATTATTGTATGAATTTAAGGCGAGCTTGATGAAAACATTTGAGATGACTAATTTGGGTGAACTACATTAGTTTCTTGGTTTGGAAGTCAAGCAAGTGGAGGATGGGATTTTTGTTTCACAAAAGAAATATGCTTTTGATTTACTTAAAAGATTCAATATGTATAGCTGTAAGTGTGTTACTACTCCTATGAATCTAAATGAGAAGCTTATGTTAAATGATGTTATAGAAGTAATTGATACAAAATATTTCAGAAGTCTAGTTCGGGGACTTAATTATTTGACACATTCACGTCCAGATGTTGCATATACTGTGGGAGTAATCTCTAGGTTCATGCACAATCCATCAAAACACCATCTTGGGGTAGCAAAAAGATTATTATAATATATGGCAGGAACCATTGATTATGGGTTATGGTATACTAAGGTTAATAATTTTGAGCTACTTGGGTGTATAGATGGTGATGGAGTTGGATGTGTAAAAGATTGCAGGTGTACTTTTGGCTATGTTTTTAGATTGGGATCTGCTGCCATACCATAGGGATCTAAGAAACAAAATTCTATAGCAATTTCAATATCAGAGGCAGAATTTGTTGCTGCAACCACATCAACTTGCCAAAGAGTGTGGTTACATAGAATACTCGGAGACCTTGGACAAGAAGAGAGGCTTGCAACTTAGATTTTATGTGACAATAAATCAGTTATTATGATGGCAAAAAATCTAAGAAATCATGGGAGAAAAATGCATATTGACATTAAAGTATATTTTATTAGAGAGTTAATAATGGATGGGTAAATCAAGTTAGAGTTTTGTCGGACAAGTGAATAATTGGTAGACATCTTCACAAAATCATTAGAGTGTAGAAAACATTGGTATTTTATAGTATGTTAGGTGTATATAGTTTTGATTTAAGAAAAAATGTTAGTGACTAATTCAAAATTACTCACTAGTTGAATAAGTCTTGGGTTATTATTGATTGTCCTAGTATTTTGGAAAATCAAATGGCTATTTGTAGGCATATGTGGTAGCTATTTTGTAGTTGGTTTGTTACATTTGAAGCATGTGTAAAAGCTGGATTGAGATAATAATTTTGTGCCTCGTCTTATCAGTTTAAATTACTTTGAAATTGTCTCATTTTCATTGTGTTTTATTTTCCTATCACATTTATCTATAACTGTATTTAATTCAGTGTGATATATTTACCATACGGTCTTTCTTTTTCACCTAAATGTCATTGATCACTTCGTACACATAATATTTTCTTTGATTCCTCACCCTCTCCCGTTTCTCCAAATGGGTTGTGTTTGTATAATTGAATTTATCAAGCATCTTTTCACTTTCCGTAGCTTTTTTTTTGGGTAATTCTTAATTTTTTCTTATAATTATTGACTAACGAAAAAGACAGCAAAAACTCATAAATTAAAAGAAACGAATTGAGAATTTTAATGGAAAATTTGTAGATTATAACTAAAAAGTTGTGGAAAATAAAAGAATATATTATACATTTTCATGCATCATGACCTTGCCCATTTGTCTTTTTCTTCCTATCTCTTTGAAATTGAATGTTAATTGTGTCAAATTTTAAAACTTTTTAAATTTTGTTCTTTTGTTTGATAATCTCTATTAGTTTTAGAAGGGATTCTCTATTAAACATTTAAACGTTTAAATTAAATTAAATTAAAATTTTAATTTAAAATTGATTTTACTAATTTTAAAATTCTTATTTTTTTCCTAAAAAAATTGTTAAAAATTTATGATGACGAGGGGAAAGCAATAACAAACTGAGCTGAATGTCTTTTTAGTTGTGGGACAAACTTGTTTTATTTTGCAGTTTTTGATAATTGAATTCTTATTTTTATTTTCAAAAGAGTCATTATTTTATTTGAGAATTTGGAGATTGCCAAAGATCTTCCACCAAGAATATTAGGTAGCCTTTTTATGAATGGCCATGGGGTCATTTCATTTCCCTTTTAACATGCACGATCAACAACCTCCCTGGATATGGATACCATAAAATTTTTATAAATATATTTTTTGAATTTTCTTTATAATATAATAATAAAATTATTTAATAAATACTCATTTTAATTTAACTAGTGTGTTTTAAATATTTTTAAAAAATACCAATAAAATTTAAAATGGAAATTAGTTTTTATTTATTGTCAAATAATATTGAATTTTGTTAAATATTTTTATTAGAGGAAATGTTTCAAAGTGGAAATTAGAAACCTAGAAATTAGTGCATTGAAAATCATAAGTACAAGTACAAAGTACAAATAGGAAGATGAAATCTATTTTGTTGCTTGAAATTTGAAACAATGCAAACATTTTGAACATTATCTTCTCCACTACGCAAGCAAGCCCAAGAGAAGACATTGAATAGAAAGAGTGTGCTTTGTACCAAAAGATTATTTGCAAAATCGTTCAACAAATTCTCATTTTTAAAAACAAAAACAAATTAGGAATATATTTTTATTATTTTTCAGTTTCAAAACACCATCATTAGATAAGGCCTCCTAAATAGATAAGGCCCTTTAAGAGATAGACAAAATAGCCCATGTCAGATTGATAGTGAACAAGTCAAGGCCTTGGTTTCTTGGTCCTTAACGTTGTCCTTAGAAAAATAACGATTTTATTTCTAGAATTCTTAAAATGCATACAACAATTCCAATTCTACCGTCACAATTTTTGTTATAAATAATGAATTTTGTCTTTTCACATATTAAATAAAGTTATAAATGATACATTATACAGCTATTAGAAATTAAAAATAATTATAAATAAAAGTTATATAATAGCCGAATGGCTTTATATGATTTATATACATCTGCATTTCACGAACTTTCTAAGTAGAAACTAAAGTGAAAAAAAAATAAAAATAAAAACTTTCATCGATAGCGTCTCGCAGCAGCGAAAAAGATTTTCTCATTGCAATGGATGTTTTTTTACAAGAAGAAGCTACAGTAAAAAGATTTTCTCGTTGTAATGAGATTCCCTGACTGTTTGCTGCTGAACGGACTAAAGGTTCTTGCCTTGGCTTCAAAATTTTGATGCCATTTCCTTCTCATTTGCTGCAGCTCCGAGTCATTTTCCTTGGATATCCTCTTGTCCTTCTAGATCAGTAAATCTATCTCGAGATATGACGTCCGCATCAATTTTATTATTTTTTTTAATGTTTAATGATACGTTGTTCAATTTAATTAGTATAAAGGCCCCATAATAATATACTTTTATCATATTAATTTAATTCATATAATGGGTTTATGTAAAAATTTTATATTCTCAAATTATTTTTTTAGTATAAGATGATTAAAATTCGGACTACAGCAGAAATTTAAATACGGAGTTGGGCTGTTGGAGTCTCTATTAATGACGTCAGAGCAGAGTCTGAAAGATTGAAACTATGTCTTCTTTGTTCTTCGATTTCCCTCGCATCCCAGTCAACTCAAATTGTTAATATCTTCAGATGAATAACCTTTTCAAGAATTCATTTTTTCACTTTATTTCCAATTGAAACCGATTTCAGAAGCACATAGCTCTAAATTATTGCGGATTCTCTCGTTTTGGTGGTAATTTTGAAGCAGAACCATGCAAAGCAATGGAGGGTCTGGCTCTGCAAATTATGCTCCTTTGACTCCTGTAAGCTTTTTGGAGAGACCAGCCAAGGTTAACAGATATAGAGCTTCGATGGTGTCTGGCTCGTTGAAGTATACATGGAGTGAGACTCATCAACGTTGTCTGAAACATGCTTCTGCTCTTAACCAACTGGGAATTTCTCATGGAGATGTTGCGAGTTGTTCAGAAATTTCAGTCATATTGTGAGTTGTTCAGAAGTTTCAGTCATACTCATACTTTTTTTTATGCTATATCTGCTTTTGCTTATATTTTTTTCATTCTTCTATGAATTTTTAAAGTGGGAATTTTGATTTTAATTTACTTCATTTTCATAATTTCTTCAGCCTTGAAATTTTCCTTGTCAACTCTAATCTTACATGTGGTTGACACCAGGATAACTTGTCTTTCAGTTGACATTAGCATTGTTTTTGTTCTTTAAAATGGATTGGCTATATGTTTTGTTTAATGTATACTTATTTGTTTCTTTTTGTTATTAATTTGCGTGAATTTGTTAATTTATTGAACTTTATGAACGAGGATTGCTTTCAGTTCTAGAGGAGATTCTAAGAGATTTGGTCATGTGTAGAGGTGATTTTTTTTTTCATTATTTTTATTGTTGTATTAAAATGTTTAGACTTTTGGGTAAGTTTTGAAATCAATCCTAACCCATTATCAGTTTTGGTCTTCGATTCATGGCTTCTTGTTGGCCTTATTAACAGTATAAAGCATGCAGGTTGCGACCCTGGCTCCTAATGCTCTTGCTCTGGCTATGCATGAGCTGTATTCTGCAGTGCCAATGGCCGTGGCTCTTTGTACGCTTAATTCACATCATGACTCAGCTATGGTTTCAGTCCTAGGTAAACATTCCGGAGCAAAGATTGTTTTTGTAGACTACCAACTACTCCCAATTGCTTGCTCTTGGAGCATTTGATCTTGTTGTTAAGACACAAAAAAAACTTCCAATCCTAGTTTTGAATGCTGATTCGGATAGCTCATTGTCTACAAGTTCAGCTACTAGTGACTATGAGTATGAAAGTCTCATTGATATGTGACATCGTGAATTTGAGATAAAAAGACTGAATAATGAGTTGGATCATATTAGTTTAAATTATACTTCAGGCACAACATCACAGCCAAAAGTAGTTTGTGCTCATAGGGGAGCATATTTCAACTCTCTTGCTATGATTTTGCTTCACGGGATGGGCAAAATGCTGGTTTACTTGTGGATGGTGCCTAAGTCACACTGCAATGGGTGGTGCCTCATCTGGGGTGTGGCAGCTATGGGTGGCACAAATATATGCCTAAGAAGTGTTACTCCAGTGGGTATATTTAAGAGTATTGTTTTGCATAATGTTATGAATATGGGAGGAGCACCGAGTGTGCTTAACATGATCGCGAATTCACCCGTCAGCGATCAGAAGCTGCTTCCTCACAAGGTGGAAGTGGGGATAGGCGGTTCACCACCACCTCTGCAGATACTTTGTAAGATGGAACAGTTGGGATTTGACATAACACATTTGTATGGTCCTACAGAAACTTATGGTCCGGGGACTTATTGTGCGTGCAACCTGAATGGAATTCTCTACGGACACATAAGGAGTTCACCATCTTGTTTGGAAGAGGATGACGCAACAGATCCTGTCATAATGAAAAGTGTGCCAGCTGATGGCAGAACAATTGGGGAAATTATGGTCAGAGGACATGCTGTAATGAACGAATACTTTAAAGACTTAAAAGTAACGTAGGAAGCCCTCAGAAGAGGTTGGTTTCATAGCAGAGATCTCATTGTGAAGATCCTCATGGATATATAGAAGGACCGCTTGAAGGATATTATAATTTCTGGGGGAGAGAATATAAGCACAGTTGAGGTTGAAACATTTTTGTTCACTCATCTGGCAGTTCTTGAAGCTGCTGTTGTTGCAAGGCCAGATAATCATTGGGGACAAACACCTTGTGCATTTGTTAAGTTAAAAGATGGATTTAATGTAGATTCTCAAGAAATAATCAAGTTTTGCCGGGATCACTTGCCACATTATTTGGCTCCTAAGACAGTCATTTTTGAAGATTTGCTTAAAACTTCAACAGGAAAAGTGCAGATGTATATACTGAGGGAGAAAGCAAAGGCATTGGGAAACCTTTCTTGATCTTAAAACAAACAGTAAGCCACATTTTCTTGGAAAATGCAATTTTTATTTCCTGTTTGGTGGTTTATTACAGTCTTCAACAATTGTACATGGATTTGCATTAGGTTGAAAGTTTCATCTATTCTGAAGCAGAATCTGTTACCATTTCTGACCATATTTAGGGATTAGTTGCTCATATGATGGTGCATGCAGGATGCTTACTAACATCAAGGTGGAGAACATACCGATGTTGTATCGAAGCAAAAGTATAGATGATCTCCAATTTTAATCTCACTGGAAACAAATGATGTCCCTTGATCATGATAGTGAGCAATTGGATTCCTTTCCACATCAAAAATTCCACCTTTGTCTTCCACAGCAATCTTTTGGATGAAAGGGCAACTAAATGCAAGATCCCAGAATTTGGAACACCCTGGACATATAATTACATAGAAAGATCAATGAGTGTGAACAATGCTGCTAATGTTCACTCATTAATGGCAAACTTGTATGTACCATTACTAATGCAATCAAGTCATGGCCTTCTCCGTCATTACAAATGTTAACTGGTGGCAAGCAGGCAAATTATCAGCCAACTTCTCCACAAGTCCAGAGATCTTCCCATTGATGTATTATTTTCAGCATCTTCTCCTGCAACATTTGGCACATTCAAATTTGAACCTTTTGCGATAATAAGCTTAGTTAATACTGAAAACCAAAAATCAAACTCATAACACAAAACAAATTACGTTGGTCTTTCACAGAAAACAACATGAGTTTGATCTGCTGAGACCATAACTTCGTTAGCAAAGTACAAATCAGAAACCAGAGTTCAGGTTTTTTAGGTCACTGGATCATAATTCATAAGTCTTCCATTAGGATTTCCCTCCAAAATATCCGACCAATGTTCTCTTAATTTGTATTTATATGAAGCATCTGTAAAATTAATCATGCCATTTTCAGCAATATCTGCATCATTTTTCATCTTGAATTTTCTATCCTCACTTCATCTGTTAGCAACTAACTCTGTTGAATTTTCTCTTATTTTCACTATCCCTTGTTACAGAGTTAACTAATATACACCAAAAAATGTTTCACCCATTGATAAAATGTTCATTACACAGATGTTGATGTGTCTACAACTTGAACAGTTTGTAAAGCTAACTACCACGTCTGTCTATACATAATTTTGTTTTCTTCTTGTCACATTTAAGAGAAATATTCTCTGAAAACGTTGTATCTGTTTTTTAAGCCGAATTAGTAAAAGTTTTAGTTGTGTTTTTCTCGTGGATATAAGCCTCAATACCTGAATCTCTCACAATCCTAAATTTTACATGGTTTAAGAATAAAAGTACAAATGGGAACATTAGCTTATGGGCATCCTTTTTGCCTACGTTATTATTTTGTGAGTGAGTTCTACCTACAATTCCTATAATTTAGTATCAAAGCTGGTAAACCAACATAACTCCTAATATAGAAGACAGCAAAAGAGCCATAATCTGCATTATTAGAAGGAAAAGTGTGAATTGGTCCAACATGAAAACACTTCCTTGATAATTGATTTGTAATCGAGTGATGAGAGGACCAAAGTGAATGGTTTCTATTATATTTCATTAAGGGTAATATAGGAATTATATAGGAGAAATTAGTTAATAGCTATTAGCCTCAAAGATTTAGTTTCTTGGTTAGTTCATTTCTTGGTTATAAAATAGCAAGTGGAGGAATGAACGGGGTAGCTGGATTCTCTTCTGTACTGGCATCTTCTTGAATAAACATTTTTCTTCTTTCTGGAAAAGCTCTCTTCCTCTCTCTTGTTTCTTGTTTCTTGCTTTAAGATTTCTGGAGTCTTGATTTCCAGAATTTCTCATTCTGTTGATCTCATATATTGTTTCTGTTGAAGTTTTCTTGGAAGCTTGCTGGTGATTGCTGAATAAAGTGTCTTGCTGTTCTTTATGGTTGATGGTTTTTAGCAGTAAAGTTCATTAAGTTCTGGGTGGTTGACTTCAAGAAGTGGTATCAGAGCTTACAAAAGAACAAGCAGACCTGATGTGAAAATGGTGCAAGTAAAGTCTACGGTTGAAAAGTTTTCTGGTGATGGAGACTTCAATCTATGGAAATTGAAAATGAGGGCCTTGTTAGAGCATGAGGGACTTGACTCAGCACTGGAAGAAGAAGACATCAGAATTGAAGGAAAAGACTTGACAGAATTTGAGTCTTTTGAGATCCAAAGGAACGCAAGAAATGCCTTGATTCTGTCCTTATCAGATAAGGTGTTGAGGGAGGTGTCAAAGGAGACTTTAGCTCGTGGAATATAGCAGAAGCTGGAAGAAAGATACATGGTGAAGTCCACAGCCAAAAGACTCTACCTAAAGAAGAAGATGTATGCTTTCTTTCTTGAAGAAGATAGCTCGGTAGAGGATCATTTGAACAAGTTCAATAAACTCATGCTGGACTTGGAAACCATAGATGTGAAGATAGAAGATGAAGATCAAGCTCTCATGGTTCTGACCTCCCTTCCCCCTTCCTATAAACACTTTGTAGATACATTGCTTTATGGCAGAAATACCCTATCCATGGAGGATGTTAAAAGTGCCTTGAGCTCTAAAGAATTGAACAAGAAAATTCAATTCAAGGAGACAGCATCTGGTGAAGGATTGAGCATGAAAGGCAGATCTGGAAAAAGGGAAAACAAAGGCAGAAAATATTCAAGATCAAAGTCAAGGGGCAGATCCATAAAGTGCTATCAATGTAACAAGGACACATTAAAAGAAACTGTCCTGAAAGAAAAACTCAAGGAGCAGAAAAGAAGGCAGTCCAAAAATCAGAAGCTGTTGTGGCATCCGAGGACAACTACCAGGAGGCCTTTCTGTTGTTGGCAGCAAGTGAAAAAGCTTGTGAAGAGTGGATTTTAGACTCTGGCTGCACCTATCACATATGTCCATGTAAGCAATTGTTTTCTTCCTTGAGTTTAGAAAATCATGGCAAGGTGTTATTAGGAAATGATATGACAGTGGATGTCAAAGGTATAGGTACCATAAGAATGAAAATGAATAATGGCACCTTGGTAGAATTACAAAATGTGAGATTTATCCCTGGACTTAAGAGGAATTTGATATCTTTAGGCATGCTTGAGTCTATTGGTTGTACATTTAGAGTAGAAAATGGAAGCCTGAAAGTTTGTAGAGGTTCCTTGGTGGTAATGAAGGCTAAGAGACTAAATGGCCTATATGTGCTCCAAGGTGGCAGTGTTATCACAGGGGATATAAATACCTTAAATAAAGCAGGCTCGAGTAAGCTTCTGTTGTGGCACTAGAGGCTTGGACACTTAGGCATCAGAGGGCTTATTGAATTAAGGAAAAGAGGGTTATTTGGTGAAGGAGTTGGTAGTGATAAGGAGATGTGTGGGTGTTGTGTGTATGGCAAGCATCACAGAACCAGTTTTGAGGAGGCCAAGATGAATACCAGTCAAATATTATAGTACATACATGCTGATGTATGAGGGCCTACATAGATTCCTTCATTGGGTGGAGGCAGATACTTTCTGTCAATCATTGAATGAATTCTCAAAGAAGGTGTGGGTATATGTGCTGAAAACCAAAGATCAAGTATTTGAGAAGTTCAAGCATTGGAAGCAATTGGTAGAAAATTATGCAAACTTGAGGGTGAAGACCTTAAGGACAGATAATGGGCTGGAATTTTGCAGCTCACAGTTTGATACCTTTTGCAGGGAAAATGGAATAAGAAGGCACAGAACCGTGGCACACACACCTCAGTAGAATGGTATTGCAGAGAGGATGAATAGGACACTACTTGAGAGGGTTAGAAGCATGTTGCTATGTTCAGGTCTCTCCAAAAGGTTTTGGGCAGAAGCAATGAACATAGCAGCTTATGTAATCAATAGGAGTCCATCATCTGTGCTTGGATTCAAGACACTAGAAGAAGTTTGGACAAGAAGATAACCAACCTTGCAGTATCTGAGAATTTTTGGATGCACAGCTTATGCCTACATCAAACAAGGAAAGTTGGAACCAAGAGTTATTAAAGGGGTGTTTATAAGTTATCAAGAGGGTGTCAAAGGATGGAAGATCTGGTGTCAGGATGGTGTTGGTGGCAAATGCATCATCAGCAGAGAT
>JAVXUL010027955.1:0-26646 GCA_035590515.1 Trichilia minutiflora
CATTCATTTGTTCATGCATGGCTTCTCTGAACACTGGAAGGTTTGGGCATTCATTGGTTGAGTGTTCATTGTGATCATAAATATTGCAAACTTCTTCATGCTTAATGAATTTGACTTCTTTTGCTTTTGTAAGTTCCATGGCTTCTATCTTTCTTGCCAAACTAGCAACCCTATCATTTAGATCATCTTCTTTACCTGCCACACCCTTTAAAAGTTGCTGTTTTACCAATTCCAGGAACCTTTTCTCCCCTAAGTGACCCAACCTCCTATGCCATAACATCAACCTATCCTCTCCCTTTCTAGAAACTACACTCACATCTCCTGTAATGGTTTCACCCTCCATTACATACAAACCAGCTTTCCTTTTAGCTTTCATTACAATCAAGGCTCCCTTGCATATTTTAAGTGTCCTATTTTCAGCTTTAAAGGTGCATCCCACATTTTCTAGCATGCCTAAGGAAATTAGATTACGTTTTTAATTTGGAACATACCTAACATCCTGTAATTCTACCACAGAACCATTGCTCATCTTCAACTTCACTGTCCTAACACCCGTCACTTCATAGGTCATATCATTGCCAAGTATCACCTTCCCAATATTGTCTACTGTCAAGTTTGAGAATAACAACTTACTTAGACACATGTAGAATGTACGTCTTGAGTCCAAGATCCATTCTTGAGGTGCTCCACCTTCATCTTGTGAGGCCATCAGCAGAAAGGACTCTTGGAAATTTGCTTCAGGCACTAAGACAGCATCTTGTTTGTTTCTTGCAAATTTCACAACCTTTTGTTGTTTTCTCTCCGGACAATTCCTCTTGAAGTGACCTTCTTTGTGGCAATGAAAACACTTCATTCCCTTGCTTCTTGATTTTAACCTGAATTCCCTTTTTCCTTTACCTTCTTTCTTGTCTATTCTTCCTCTGACATTCATATTTTCTCCTGAATGTCCTTCTTTCTATTGATTTCTTTTGTTCAATTCCTTTGAACTCAGGGCACCTTTTACATTAGCCATTGAGACTGAAGTTCTACCATACAATAAGGTATCAATGAAGTGTTTATAGGAGGCTAGTAGAGAGGTTAAAACAATCAGGGCCTGGTCCTCATCCTCCACCTTGACATCCACCATTTCAAGGTCCAACATGAGTTTGTTAAATTTATCTAAATGCTCCTCTATTGATCCACCTTCTTCCAAGAAGAAAGTGTACATTTGTTTCTTCAAATAGAGCCTTTTTGCAATTGATTTTTGCTGGTATCTCTCCTCCAATTTCTGCCAAATGCCCCTTGCTATGGTCTCCTTTGTCACCTCCCTAAGTACTTTATCCGAGAGTGATGGGATAAGAGCACTTCTTGCCTTCCTCTGGACTTCATTCATCTTGGCTTCTGTTAGTTTCTTCGCCTCAAGACTTGTTTCATCTTCTTCCAGGGCATAATCTAGTCCCTCATGCTCAAGGGAGGCCCTCATTTTCAGCTTCCACAATGAGAAGTCTCCATCTCCATTGAATTTCTCAATGGTGAATTTAGCAGTCACCATTCTTGCTGTCCAGCAACTACTGAATTGATTGATCCTTTTGTGAGTTTCTCCTTGCTCGTTTAATTCTATGATACCACCTGTAAATCTAGCAACCACAGGAACAAATAAAACCAAAAGATGCAGTATACCTTCTCCTTTACTTCCGAGACAAGAAACAAGAATTCTCAAAGAATATTCAAGCCACTCACAACCTGTATTTCACTCTCCAAAAGCTAAACAATTAAAGGAACAATAATGTTGGAACAACCAACAATCAAAGAATCAAAGCAGAAAGAAAGAAAGAATTCAAGAAGTAAAAATGACAAAAAACAGAAGCAAGAAAGTAAGAACAAAATTTCTTGAATGAATACCACCGAAAAGAATTATTTTCAGTGCCTCTTTTTTATTCCATTCTTCTGTTTTTATACACAGAAAAATACAGCTGTACATGCCGCACGCTCCTCTCCAACTCACTTTCTTGATTCTTTATACCAACCAAGAAAATACAAGAACCTGCAAGTTAGTTATTTAACTAACTTCTGAATTCTGCAGTTTTTAATCCAGCTGGAAATATTACACTCCACATCAGTAGCATTTTGTTAACTTGTTAATCATAAATCAACAAAGGATTATTTGGGTGATGTATAAAGTATATGAAATCATTATATGCAAAATTATTCGATAATTGAACAATTTCACTATATGCGTATTTTTGCCGAATTGTGACCTATATTTGATATCAAACACTTGAACACCCAATATAAGTTTAAAACAAACCCTCACTGACTCAAAACATCTAACAAATTATTCTCCAACCATTGGAAATATTTTGGTAGTAAGTTTTCACAAAACAAGTTGAAAACTGTCGTTTTTCGCCAATTTTTGGTTTGTTTTCACAAATACATTTTCGACTGCACCAAACATCAATTAAAATCCAAATTTTTTAAAATTCAAACACTTTGAAAACATCATGAAATGATTACAAAAGCAGGGTATTAATGGTAGCAAACACTCCTAAATTAATGTACACAAACTTAGCCTACCAGAACCAAAACTAGTCGGTTTTTACCAAGATTCAAGCTCAATTCTTAATCCATTATCATATATCTATAAAAAAACTATATCCAGCCCCTAAGCTCTGATACCATTGTAAGTTTCTAGCATGCCATATTTCTTAAAACAGCAAACTAAGTTTGCATGCTAATAGATTTAAGTTTTGAGTTGAATATGAAAATTAAAAAGCTTTTAAAACATTACTCTTTAGCTTGTTAACCCTTACTGCCTATTATACAATTTTTGAAGCTTGAGAGGACTATATTAACTCCTCTTCTATCAAGTGATGCCCTTAACTCCTTGTTTCCCTATTTGGATTTCTTGGATTCAATCAAACAATTTGATTGAAAAAGAATTTTTCAACTAAAAACCCTAATTTCCAACACTTGGATATAACTTTCCTTTCTTGAAATTGATCACTTATATGGCTAGATCACTTCCTAAATCACTCTACTTCACCTTTTAATTTGTGAAATGATCAAAATTTGACCATGAAAAGCAAGCATGAAGCTCATGGTAAAGAAGAAAAGAAAATCCCTTTTGTTTTCAATTTTTTTCTCTTTTTCATAAAAGATAAATCTAATATTTGTTCAACATTTTCTATATATATAATTTTTTATTCAATTAACAATTAATCAAATAAAAACACATGAAAAATAATAAGCCAAATATGTGGTCAAGATGGAGCTATATCTCATGTAAATCGACCATTCATTTGTCATTTAAGTGTAAGATTAAGATATCGTCACTTGTCAACATTTCATTTGCTAGGATAAAAATGTTAACATATATCATTCAAACCATAATCAAGCTTAGATTAACCAATCAATTGTCTTAACTTAATTTATTAAAGTAATGCATAAAATAATTAGGAAAAAATCAAGTTAATTGTGGACGAGATTCAATTAGGTTACCATTAAATTAGTAGTAAATAATATAACCGAATTAAATTTCTTTAATTCCTTTTATATCCTCAATTAAACTCATTAGTTTTTTTATTTAATTAATCTTTAATAAGATTAATTAAATAAATCTATAGATTAATATTAACACCTAGCCATACAATACGGACCCGGGATTATAATAAAGTGTAAAATTTTAATAATGAACTTTTTTGTCATCAGTTACCATATAATTCTATCTTTCTGTCATACAATGCTTTGATTGGAAAGGGATATGCTATAATTGTCAAACCCTTTTAGATCCAATGTAATGTATAATAAATAATAAATGACAACTTTATTGTGTATTACTATTGAGAGCATATTTCTCAATTGAACACAATATACAACTCTGATCGAGAATTTCATAAATCAAATCTAAATTATTTACATAGAGCATTCTACCTTAAGCACTAAAGCTGATAGATCCTTTCTTGAAAACTCACATATCTTTATGAATGTCTCACATGGCAATTCATTTATAAGATAACCATGATATTGTAAAGTCTAAAGATCACTTATACAACTTATACAATGAATGCCTAATTAACGATTAAGTATAATTAATATTTAGATAATTCATGTAAGTCTATTAAGTGAACTCATACTTAACTAATGAGCACCTATACACTTCTTTTAGTATCTACACATAAGTAATCTATGATATCGATTATCCTTTATCGCATAGAGTAAAGATAGTGTATGCTAGTCCTTTTAATACTATAAAGACCCTCTATATAGTCATAGTTTTAGGAACATTTAAGAATGATACTACTAAAATATAGTCTTCTAAATATAAACTCATTATAATAATGTGTATTGTATATATTCCATAGGCTTTATCATTATATGTGAATCAAACATATATATGTAAATAACAAAAGATGATATAATATAAGAAAATACTCATGTTTATCAATCATAAGATTTATAAGAGTTTTACAAAGTTTATAATCATATATCATATCGTGATTGACTTTTAAGGCATACAACTCTTTGATTTGGAACTCATGCAATAATTGTATATATTTACTAAACTTGTACCTGGTATCAAATTTATATAATGTTGGATACCCGTCATTGAAAGTAAACCCTTTGGTAGATTCTCTGGTGTGATATCTTCCAACTCGATCAATAATAATTTGACTAACTTTAGAACTTCTATCTCTCCTTCTTATGATTGACCCTTAACAACCATTAAATAAATTTCCTTAGTCTCCTTGAGCTTATACTGAAACTGCTTTTTCGATAAAGTGATCGTCAAGAAAGTTTTGCCTTATATTTTGGTACTTTTGAAATTTACCTTCTTAACTAATGGTACCAAGGTATATCAAACTCCCCCGTATAATAATTGATACACATTCTTCTTTCTCGAATTCTTGGTGTTAGTTTCAAATTGTCAAGGTCTTCTAAGGAATACATTGTAAGCATCTATGTTAACAATATCATAATAAACCTCATCTTGATACCTTTCAATTGAAAAAGGTACTTTGCATCACTCTGTTACCTGAATGTCTCTACTAAACTTAATCTATCCAATTTTATAGGTTGGGATGCCTTTCCAATTCTAGATTTAACTTCTAAACTATCTCTCACTCGATGATATTTTCTTGGCTCCCATTATCAATGATGATGTTAAAAAGCTAAACTTGAACCTAATATTTTATACAAAATAGCTTATATCATTGGCTCATCTCTTTTTATTTTAGTGCCAATATTATTTGCCTTACTATATAAGTTTGGCTATATTCCTCTTCCTCATATCCTCCACCACCATCATCATTATTGTTGTGTTCACAGAATACTTTCTCTAAGTCATCTCCCTCACCTTGCTCTACCAAGTTCACATTCCTCCTCAAGGGACATTCATTAGATTGATGCCTCGGTTTATTGCACTTGAACATTTCCATGGTACGAGCTCAGTATATGAATTTTGTGTTTTGGGTGTAGGTTACTTGTTAGCAACCCTTTTCTTGATGGCTTTCTCTGCATTCTATTACTCACTCACCACCTTCTTAGCAATTACCCTTTTATTTTCTTTTTTTGCTATGACTTTACCCCTCTTGTGAAACTCTACTTGACACTCCCTTGAAATAAGTGTCAGAAAAACTCCTTCAAAAATAAAAAATCCTATTACTTCTTTCTCGAATAATAGCCTTAGCATTTAACACTAAGGTTCTAGCTTGTATCATGTTCCTAACCATTTGAACTACAATTCGATCCCATATTTCCAATTTCAATCCCTTTAAATACCTAGCAACTTGTTGTCCCTCTGATTCATTTAACTCATTCCTCTCTGCTAACCTTAAAAACTCCAATGTATAATCATTCATTAATTTTGATTTTTGGCTACGTTTTTGGTACTGCATTAATAAATACTGCTCATAATCATGTGGTAAAAATCTAACCCTCATCAACTACCTTATTCGATATTATGTGTGAATCGATGCTTTACCCTCTATATGCTTAAACTTTTGTAATCTATCTCACAATATGATTGTCCTTCCTTTTAACTTATAGCCTATTAATTTAACTCTATGCTTCCTTAAAATATTTATATAATCAAAGAACCTATCTACATTTAGTAACTAATCTAAAAAACCCTCAATATCTAAACAACTATCAAAATTAGGTAAGTCTACCTTTAGTTGATGTTTCTCCAACTCCCAATTAGTACCACGATGATCTCTAACTCCGTCACTATATCCTTTATGTCCATTACTTTTAGTATTCCTCAAAGGTGTCATTCCCTAACCCATGGATCCTATACATGACAACCATCACAGACTCCAAGATGTATTATCTTATCCAGAATACACCCTGAGAACTTGTAAGGCCTTTACAAAACCTATTTTGAAATTCACACATTTAAAATAATTTCAATTATCCATCCTTATCACTCGAACTTCTCAGGATAAACCAATAAACCACAAACATGTCTATATAAATATTTTAACTATTTCATGAATAATTCATCAAGGTATTTGAATATATGTAAAAAAAATTTCAAATAAATAGATGTAGAATTATAATGATTTACAAATCTATTTTTAATACATAGAAAATAGAAACAAGTTTAAAACAAAATACATCTCCAATAGACTAGAAATTTTCTAGGTGAGTCGATTTTCAGAAATATACCTGAGAACCTCTAAATTTGAAAGTATCACCACCTGTGAGCGTGCTTAGCTAACTTCTAAACCTGTAACTGGAAAGTGAGGAGGGTGAGTATACGGGAGTATACTCTGTGAGTGAACTAAGGATTTAAATAAATAAATAACACTCATCTCAAACCTTTGAAAATAACTGCATTTTTGAAAATAAAAAAACGTGCTTAAAGACATTTGAAAACAAGTTTGATTAAATTTTAGAACTTCAGAAACATATATTGAAAATCATTGGGCTAGCTCCCTTTCTCGGTGATTGCCCTGACCCTAGGCATCTCGAGACCATCAGTGAATTTTACATGTAGATAAAAATGATAATGGTTTATAAAAATTTAACTTGATATGCAAAGAATAAAACTATACAGGATTTTGTTAGAAAAACATACCTACTACTAATGTTAGCTTGAGTAGCCACGTGGTTACAACCGTGATTATCTCGACAAGACTCACAGATAGTTGAATACCATCTCCAACACAATAATATAACACCATACACCACCCCTACCTATGAAGCCTTCACTCATCTAGGTGACCTCTCTATCAGGTTGACCTTAGGCTACTCTACCCTGTAGCTACAGTCAATAAACCTGACCCTCATGGCTGTCAACACCAACATGCATATCCATATGATTTATAATAATCACAATAATCATAAAAAATATAGAATAATTCATAAATTAGCCACCGGTCATCACTCATATAAAACACATATACATCAAGCTAGTCAAATCCCTCGTGTAAATCGCGTTTCATTTTAAACCATAATGAAAATATATATAAACATTTGCATAAAATAGGAATAATAAATAAAAATCATTTATAACACAATATCATATCATTATAAGTATAAAAATAGGATTTTTATTAAAATAGCGAAATTAGAAAAAATTCACTCATTGCTTAGAGAGAATATACACTTCCTAATTTCTCTCGTTCCTAAGCACTTCACACGGGTTCCTCGATTACGTATCGTTGCCTAATCATATATATTCAAAACATATCAATACTCAATTCTATTTTACATATAAGACTCGTATGCGTACAATGCATGCTAGCTCGGATTCTATAATTGATTAATATGCTTAATCGACTAAATTCTCGCTATTTAATCGATTTTCCAAATTTTCATTACTATGAACCCATATTGTAGCTAAACTAGTGCAATTCAACTTGGTTTCATGATTTCGATAAGTGGAATCCACTATCTCATTGGAATTGTAACCCGATTATTGTTTATATTTATACAAATTTTTCGAATTCACATTTTTAACTATCTAATGACTTACCGAACTTTTCTACAACCTAACTAATGCGTAAAAATCAAAATGCATGCGATAAAATTGGCAAAAATCTTTCGGATAAACAGTAAAACCCATATTATAAAAGTTTTCCATATTGTGAAATAAAAAAGTACAGATAGGTTAGAAATGTCACTAGTTACCTCGTGGTATTATTGATTTGTTTCGATTCCGCTCAGAAGTCAAACACCCCCTCCCAAATAGCTCCTAAAATCCTAGCTCCCCAAACTCGTTTTCTGCGCTTCTACTACCAAATTGACGCTCATAGAAAGTTAAAAATGAGGATTGTGGTGAAGATACGGAAAGAAATAAAAAATGTGGCAAGAATTCAGGTGATAGCTAAGAAGGACAAAGGAGAGAACGAGAGAGAGAGGGAGATAAGAGAAGAGGAGGAAGAAAAGAATAAGCAAAGGTGAAAAATGCGGGTTCAGCCCCTTATTTATAGAAAAGAACAAAATTACCCTATTGCCCTTAAGAAATATAAAGGAGAAGATTCTAGGTAAGGGCAAAAATCATCATTTTGTATGGTTTGATTGAACAAATCGAGAGTTCGTTCGAACGAACTACTGACTTGTGTCAAATGAATTAAGGGTCATTCAAATGAATCATTCGATACCTCAAAAATCAGGGGACTTCCATTTCGTCGGTCGAACAAATCTCCTATGCGTTTTAACGAATCTAAAGCCACAAATATTTGAGGGAGTCCTTAAAATATAAGTCGAACGAATCATTTAATTCGGTTGATCGAACCCACCAAAAATAAAAAATTTCACTTGAATCCTCCCTAGATTTAAAAAATATCATTAAGATCCCACTCAAAATAAAACTAACTTTTAATTACGTTGAGGTCTCTATTTTTATGACCTCAAAATACTATCTTAACCAACTCAAATCCCCTAAATAATTAAGAAATCGTGTTAATATGTAAACGGTGTACGAGATGAATATAAATGTATGTACAGTAAAAAATATAAAATTATCGATATGCCCTTAGAATTTGGGCATGGGGCTCATAAAAGGTCTGCGATTACCCATGTACTGGGGTACCCTCCATCTTCATCTCTTGAATCAATATCATAGGTCAATGACTTACAAATAATAGAGTCACATCTCTCAATAAATCGATAATGGGCCATTGCCCAATCACTGTAGTAATTGCAGACCTCCCTTATTTGCATCTACTTATAGAATGTTTAGGCCTTCTTGGATTAAATATATGATTTTAATAATAGTAACAAATTTCTTTTTTACTATAGTAATGAACCTCCGCTCCAACCTTGCCAAATCCTACGTGCTTTGTTCTTTGACATCAGAAATGGTTACTCCCTATTTCATCTGCCATGGTTTAGGATTATGCATTTTCATTCTAATACCAAATTGACACAGTGTGTGATATGTTTGTACGAGTCTAACACACGATTAAAACTCAAAATATCTTACAATCCACCAAGAACTTTGGATTTCACCAAGAAATTGAATAAACCCTAAAAGGATTTGAGAATTTTATAAATTTCAAACAAAAGTTATAACATATTCATTAAGCCCTCTATTTATACTAAGATCCTAGGGCTTTGCAAAATTACAGTAATACACTTAAGGTAGATAAAATATATCAAAGAAATAAGTCTAGAAAGGTAAATTTACAAAAAAATATCATTGTGATTCGATTAATTGAATATAAAGGTTTGATCAATAGAAGTTCAAATCTTCTCTAAAAAATTTTAGTTCCTAGATTCGGTAGACCGTATATGCTGTTTTGGTTGATCAAAATTTGCATGCTCCCTAAACTATTGTTTTCTCATTATTCAATCGACCGAATGGCTCTGTTCAGTCGATCGAAGTTCTTATGTTTTTTGTCTTCCTTCATTCTTCCTAAACATCCAAGTCATAGAAAGAAGAAGAAAAAATAGTTTTGGAAGGGAAAATAAAAAGGAGAGAAAGGGAAAATAGAAAGCGTATGCATCGACACTTTTGATAGTTATAGATAATGTTTTTTGAACCTATAGTTTTTCTTTTCAGTTTGTTTGTGAAGTTAAGTGAGGGGAGAAATGATATAAACTAGATAGAGCTGAGCTAAATGTAAGCTTTTATATTCTTGATTCGACTTAATAAAAGCACGAAGTAGTTTATTATGAATTCTCTGTTTTTCTTTCTTTTCTTCTTGTACCGTTTCTATTCTAGGTTCAATTCTTGGCTAGTTTCTTAGTTGAATCACTTGTTGTTGAATTCATTGGGTGACTTGATGAAAATGTGATTCAATATTAAGCTAGGTTGGTAGTTGAACTAATGTGTAAGGCTTTAAGACCTAAATGTATGGTTTTGAAAGTTGTTTTAGAAAGGGTAAAATCGTCTTTACATGTCAAAGGAATGGGGTGGTTGTTAAGCAGTTAGAAATTTTGTTTTGTAAATAGCTGGGAGGCCATTTTTTTTAGATGATGGTTTCTTGTAATCCTTTCTTGAGAATCAATAAAATTAGATGAGGTTCCTCTTGAAGTTTCTTTCTTGCATCTTTTTCTGTTTTCTTTCTTCTCTAATCAATTTTGGGTCTTGAGTCTGGAGTGAATTACTAAAGTGTTTTTTTTTTTTTTGCGGTCTTGGTTGTGCAATAGTGGCATCAAAGATTTAGAAGATAAGCAAATCTAGATACCAAGTATGGTGTCAACAAAGTTTTTAATTGAACAATTCTCAGGTGAAGGTGACTTCAATATGTGGACGCAAAAAATGAGGGCTCTAATGAAGCACGAAGGCTTGATTCAACTCTGTAAAAAGAAAGTGGCAAGATTAAAGGGAAGAAACTCTCATAATATGAATTACATGAGATATAAATAAAGGCAAAAAGTGCCATAATCTTGTCATCGTCAGACAAGATTGAACTACAATCATTAGGACAAGACAACCATTCATACTACCTTTTACTATATTATTTTGCTTTATTTTTTTTATAATTCATAATTTTTTATTATAAATTTTAAAGTTTTATTGTATTTTTTTAATAAAAAATAAAAATAATAAAATAATATACCGTGTAACTGGTTTCACGAAAACATGACTCTAACAATCAAAATATGGACTTTACTCATCAAAGTTGCAGCGAAGATGCACTACAATGTCAAACTGTCAGCAAAAAAATTTAGGAAAGGAAAAAACATAAGACTTAAAGTTATGGTGAGACATATCATACCATACCATACGCTTTCTTTATTACTTTCCTAAAGCTAAAGCATAAAGTCTATTGTAATAATAAGATAATAAGAGATCAGTATGCCACAATATTTTTTGCTCCAATTAAATAATTTTTATTCACATTATTAGTTTTAGAAGAAAATATATCTTAAATTTGTAAGGAATCAAATCACCCATACACTTCAAATAGAGTATATGAATGTCAAGGATGGGTTTGAGTTTCCTAAAAAATGGCGTTAATTTATTTAGTGTTTATATTATTTGAGTACTTTTTTTAAATATTAGTTAGTGTTTGTTAATAAATATAAAAGTATTTATATATTACTTTAAATATTAAATTAAGTATTTAATTGTTTATATATTAATTTAATTTTATTAAATATTTTAAAAAATATTAATCACATCCGTTAACACAAACAAAGTGTTAATTAACACTTATCCAATGTTGCTAATTAGTACTCTAAATGCACCCCAACTACTTGATTAAATAATAGTGACAACTTTGAGAACTTGACAATGATTTATGAAGAATAATTTAGAAGCTTGTTATAAAAGAGGCCCGCTCTTCATTCTAATGCCTGGTTCCCCAACTTCACTATTATTCCTTCTACAGAATTCCTCCCTTCTTTGTATCACAAACTCTTTTTCTTGACTCCATTTTCCACTTTATCGCAACATTAAAAATTATTGATTCCATTAAACAACTTTATTTTTTTCCAGATTTAAAATCTTACTTTACTCAATTATCCAACATTACTTTCAACAAAGCTTTGAAACGAAACTTTTTTTTTTCTATTCCTTCAATCAAACACAAATCTAGATATGTTTTAACGGTGCAGATAGATACTGTAATTAAGGCTACATCCTTATCTCAGAAAGAAGAAGAAAAAATAGTTTTGAAGGGAAAATGAAAAACAGAGAAAAGAAAAACAGAGAAAGCTTTTAATGATTCCTACTGGTTGAAGGTCAAGAATTAACACAATATATTATTGCTTACTTTCTTCAAATTTTGACAATATTTCACTTAAATAGAGAGAATATCAGAAAATGATTAGAAGATCTTTAAATAAAACAATTTTATCATAAAATGTAATTTAAAAAAAAATGGAAATCCATTACAAAAAATACAACAAGCACACGAACACATTATTCAAACACCATTTCATCATATCATGAATATAGAATGTCCTTCGGTTTCCTACAAATTGAATCACCAGAAATAAGGAATCAATCTAGGGTAGTATTGCAACTGGAAGAATGGAGATCTGTTCTGTTCAGTTCAGTCAACCATGATACCTGAAAATGAAAAGTTCCAATGAAAGAAACTGGTAAGTGCTGCAACAGCATAAGTGCAATCAACCAAATTCGTTAACAAAAAGCAGAACAATTTATCAAAATAGAAACAGAAGGCTTTCTCACAATTTGAATTTAACATTGATGCAATTAATGCCTTCCAAGTTACTCAGAAAAAGTTGTTACCCAGAAAATGTTGTCCAAACTTATTCCAGATGCTGCATAAAAAGTTGGCATAAATCTTCTTCAAAACTGTTAAGATTTGACTCCAAGAACTTGATGAATTTGTGATGAACAAATTAACAAAACACAATACCTGAGAGCAAGATTGAAGAAGAAATAGAAATTGCAGAAAAATGTAAACACAGAAAGAAAACACAGGGAAGCTTTTTACGTGGTTCAGTTCAGAGAGAACCTACATCCACGGACGAGCCACACGAGCTCAGGCTATTCATTGATCATCAAAGAAGAATGTTACAGAGAGAATTCATACAAAACTACACATTATATCATCCTATTTATGCATTAAAGTCCTCTCATCAATCAGCTTCCACTGCCTGATCACGAGCCAAGAAACCAAGAAATCAGAAAATTTGGTTTCTTAGGAAATGACCTTTATGCCATTAATGAATGAACTGCATGGACTAAACATGTAAGGGAAAAATTGGAAAATCACGTCCCAACTGATTTTAACGAACTTTCAATTTCCAGAACCCAATTCCAGAAACCAAAAACTCAGCAGCTCCACGTGTATTCTTCTCCTTCATTCAACCAAGTTGCTGAATCATTCCTCTACAAAAACTCTATACTTCCTGTAAACAAAGAGGCAAAGGTATATATATTTTAAAGGTTAAAGCATGAAACAAAAACTTGGTTCACAATTTTCTTATAATTTTCTCAAACAAACTTATATTTATCAATCATCTGCATAAGAATATTTCCAAAAAGTATTTGATTGTTAAAAGATGCAGGGGTGGCACTCCAATGCTTAAATTTCAACATATATGACATATACAGAATTAGGCACACAAGAGTCAAAACTTTCCGAATAAACCGTACCAATTTACAACTACGTTTTGAATCTTCCCCCTTGTCATCAGTCTTATACTCTTCATCTTCCACCTCGTCCGTCACATTTTCTTCAGTCTCAAGTGCCAGACTCTTCTTCATCCTCTTCATAATTTTTACCAATAATTCAAATTAGCTAACATATAAAAGAATCAGATTTCAACTGTACTTTTCATGAGTTAGATACAAATTAATAATAGTTATGCAGTTATAGAATCAAAAGAAAAAATCAATTCATTCGGATGCCCCACAGAGAGAGCAATGTTACAAAATTGGTTAAATTGTTTACCAAATTTTCTCTTTTTCTATATCTGATTTTGGCTAAATTTGATATTTCTATTAAAGAACTAATTAATAAATTAATACATACCTGTTCTTTATGTAAATGTTGTATGGTCGTATTAAGATTGTCTTTCCAACAACCATCTTCATCCCAGCTGTTTTGCCATATTTGGTGTAACTTGGGTTTGCTTAATTCTCCTCTAAAGAAAGTCCTCATTCTAGGACATTGTTCCACAAATAATAATAATTCTAAGCTGGGAATTTGAAGGTGTAATTACCAGAGTAGAAGCTTGTAAGACATTTTAACCAATTAGAGACAATTTTTTTAATTCTTTGAAAACAATTTTGTCATTTGTGATATCTCTCTCTCTCTAATATCCCACATTTCAAGCTCAGGGGCCTTCTGATCATTTTATCTTAGATGGATATTTTTGTCATTCTCAAAAATTATGTTTAAGTGTATTATTGGTTAAAATAACTCGTATGAAAGATTATTAAGTGATTTGATAAGTTTTGAAAGAAATTTGTTAAGTTTTTGAAAAGTGTTCCTAACTTTCTAACTGCACATTTGAGCTTTCGAGTCAAATTTTTGTTGATCAAAAAGTCCAATTGATAAGCAGTTTATTTGTATAAAAAGAAGACAGATTAAGAATTTCATAGAATCAAATCCGAGTCAAATTCGAGACTAGATGAGAGAGAATCTAAGCCAAAAACAAAGCAGGTCATCATCAAATTTCATAAGGATTGTTGTATGGGCACCCAAACTTTCGACCTAAGTTCTTGTCAATCAAGATGGAGTTTATACGAGATTTATTTCTACCAAAAGAGGAAAGAAATATAAGTGTGCTTTAGAAAACATAAGTGAAATTGGACCTTAGACGAGAGAGAAAATAGTATTAGAACACAAAGATATGAACGATATTTTTCAAGACTTAGGGACTAGAATAATATTTTATAAGATTTTGATACCTTGCAACTCAAACCAGAAAATGAGTTTTTTTTTGAAGATTTCGATATCCTGATCAAAAGTATAGATATCCTAGCCAAAGGTATTGATATCTTCTACCAAAAATAACGTACATACACATTTCTGAGCACAAGAAACAAATATCTAACTCAAAAAAGACTATTTTACCCTCTTTTGATATTTTATCCTTCCCTTCTTTTATATTTTCAAGGATAATTCAATCATTTCCAAGTATTATATATATATAGTGTTTTTAAAGGGGGCTTAAATGATTCAATTTGGCTTCGTTCCCTATTCTTACTGTCGTGTTCAAAGGGTTTGTAAGCACAGTGAATTCCCAAATTCATTTTCTTTAATTTCTTTTATATTTCATCAATTAAATCCCCATTTCTTATTATAAATTATTAGTGCTCATCACCCTTTATCCTCTACTCACTTCATCTTGTTGATTAGGTGGAGAGATCAACTTGAAGAACATGAACGAAGTTTGGTTACTATTCACACCTAGGAAATTTTCAATGATTAGTGATGATTTAAGTTTCTAGGGGTTAAGATTAATCTATTGGTGAGTCTGTTAACCTCTCCCAATGATTATTTTCATATTTGATTGAATGAGTATAGAAATGACAATGTTTATAGAGTTAATTTCAGGGTCCATAACTTTTATCTCAGACATTCATTTTTGATATGCTTGGTATCAAATTAAAGTCCTAGATGTATATTTTAATTTGGTTCAAATTTCACTAGCTATTGTTAAATACTTAGAAAGTTATATCAATTTTTATAACAGTGTACAGACTAATATGCGAATGTACGATGTCTAAATTTATTGAATTTCTGTACTAATTCACTCCGAACTAGGAGAAGTGATCTTCAACAAAGTTGTACCTTATGTCTCCTCTTTAAAATGGTTTATATAATACCCAAATATGATGTCTGGTTAAAAAATTATCCTAGAAATAAGATATACTAGTCATTGAGTATTGATCCAAGAATTATGGCTAGTAATTGTATTTATGACATATAGAAATGTATTATGATTATTTAAGGTTAGTTATTAACGTGAATATCAATATGGATCTTTAGGTATCGAATGTTAGAGAGAAGACCCGATGAGCAAAATGAAAAATTATAGGAAGTGCACACCCTCCTTTAGAGGTTGGTGGATTCAACCACATTCTTTAATTTTTTAAAATAGTCTTATCCAAATAGAAAAATAAATATATTAGTTATTTTAATTTTTACACTCAAATCTGGCTATACTTTAGTGAAAATTTTAAGCCAGTGCCATTGTATTGATTGCACCCCATATGATTACAATTAATACCCCATGTAAAAAGTCTACGTTTAAAAGGCAAGCAATTTATAAGCAATGATGTAATATTACTGGAATATGTAAAACCCATGGTGTTACGAAGGAAGAACCATTGAGGAGTTTAACCTATAATAAATAGACCATTAAATGTTGCTAAATTCACTTGCACATAAACATATCAAACCTATCATTAAATATAACCATTAAAAAAAAAAGAACCATAGAGGAGTTTAATGGTAACCACTCTCTCATAAACATATTATGATATCCTTTGAAAACTTATTAGAAACAAAAATCATGTCATTTGAAAATATAATTAAAATAAAGTCATATCAATTCACAGTTAAATCATATTATAACATAAACATTTCATTTTCAAAATCTAGCTAAGACATATAAAATTCACTCGCATTCAAAATTTATCTTGTTCATAAACATAACTATTAGAAACATAACGGAAACACATATAAAATCTACATTTATCTTCTCATGTAGAAAACCTATCAAATATGTATAAACAAGATTTAGTTAAAGCATGAAGAAAACGTAATAAATTCTACTCACAGTGACGACATATGATAAAGCACACATATATCCAAACATAACTTTTAAAACATGAGGAAAATAGAATGGTATCCACTTACTAAGCTCGATATCAAAAGTTTGATAGAATCCGAATCATCGTGGACTAAACAAACACTTTCTTAGCGTATCTATAACACGAATCATTAATTATCAGCAAAAAATCGAAAACATATATAGTCAAAGTTAATTAAAATGCTAATATGCGACTAAGCCCTTCAAACTCTACTTTTCTTCGGTTTATCGTCTAAATGACTAATGCAAAATTCCCGATCATGCTAAAACTCATTGCCACTATTTATTTTGTCTTAAAAAATTTCATTTCTTGTGAATAACACCACCATAACCATGCATATTGCATCCTAGTTATATAACTTAAATGGAATAATCACAAATTTGTGAAACCCCCAATTATGCATAGTAAAACCCTGAAATATAATTATTGTATAATCATTTAAACAATGAAATCAATGATAGAATGATGTTAAGAGCCTTATCAAAGTGTTAATTTAACCCTTAGATGCTTTAATCGCAAAGAATTGTAAAAAACCCGAAATTATAAATAGTAACTCCAACTTTCTCTTGACTTATTCCATGATCAAAATGATCAAATGAAATGTCTAAAGTATGAGAATTGATGATTTGTAGCATCAAACGAGAGATTAAAACGTTGAGCATTAAGAAAATTGAAGGAAAGTAATGAAAACCCACAATGGAAGCTAAACCTGAAATCTTATGGAAAAGAAATGTTTTTTGTGAATAAAATGAGCCAATCTACCTTCGTTAATCATTAATACACATTTATTAAACTGGATTCAATCTTAGGAAAGCTTTTTGGGCCAGTTTGGTATAACCTAAAACCAATATGTTCTAATTGTTCTCTGACACAAGTTATCATATTTTCCTTCTATTCTCTCTCCTCCGACCTCCAACCTCTGATTTCTATTCCATTTCTTTATATGAAATCCTTATTCTATCATATTTTTGTAGGAACAAATGTGTCATCAATTGGACTTTTTGACCAATAGAAATTTGCATTTGAAGATAAGGTGCACGATTGAGACTTTAAGGGAAAATTTTTCAAACTTATCTAATTTTCATCAACCCACTTTCAATCACTTATGAAACATTAATACTAAGTTAATAAACCGATTATTGTCACTTGGACATGTATTTCGTGAAAAGATAAAAATACCTTTTATGAATAAAATGACTAAAATGCCCTCAATAAAAAATTTACAAGGCATTACATTTACCCTCCTTATAAAAAGATTTGTCCTCCAATCTTGACACAACTTTCCTTCCTTCCCTTATCTCATGTGTTTTTTTTTTCTTCAATTTGGAAACTAGCATTTTTTAATTTCTTAATAATTCATCAAATAATCAATGACCTATTTAAAGCTTGCAATCCAATATCTAATATTATACTAACTTTCTTCCAATTTACTAGCTAAAAATAAACCAAACTTTTAATCTAATATATGGCCAAAATTAAACCAACACATTAGACAAATGGAAGGTTAAGATTGAAAGTAGAATAAATAGCTAGGATTTAAAGAAAATAAATGGGCTTGAATTTCATACTTGGGCCTAAATTAAAATTCATGGGCTTAATCTCTATTCTTGAGTCTAATGCATAATTCATGATTCTAAACAAATTATTAGGCTTAAAATCTACTTATAAACTTAAAACCCACTTAATTATAAGTCAATTTATAAATCTAAAGCACATTTAATTCTAATTTAAACTTGACTCCAACAATACGCACACAATCACGGAATATTACATTAACTCTATCTTGAATAGTTTAAACTATAAAATTAATTTAAGAAAAATACCTTTAAAATATTTGAATTCTCTTACAAATTGGTTTCTTTCTCAACACGTTAATTGTAAAAAGGTTATGACGAGTTATTTTGATGTTAAAGAAAAAAAAACTTTAAGATTTAAAACAAAAAATATTGGTGAATATATTCTGATGGTGTTAAAAGTAATATTTTTTATATATTTAAATTATATTATTTTTAATGGTAATTTATATTGAGAATGTTTTTATAATACATTTTTTTATTAAAATATTGGTGTTGAGAGAAAAAAATTACGATAAAAACAGACTCACCCTTAAGATAAACATTATAACGATTGAATATTTAACAGACAATTATCATAAAATTTATTTATTTTACTATTTTAAAAATATAAATTAAACTAAAGTCTCAAATTTGAATCCCATTTATACCAAGGTTTGTGAAGGGGTTTGGCCTACATTTTTGTCAGATTTTAAAAAAAAATTTGGATGTTATTTACACTCAAAAATATGTTCTAATTTGTTTCTTTGATACATTCCTTTATTAATTTTTTTTTAAATAGTCTTATCTGAATAGAAAATAGGTATATTAGTTATTTTAATTTTTACGCTCAAATCTGGCTATGTTTTAGTGAAATTTTTATGCCAGTGCCATTGCAATGGTGGCACCCTATATGATTACAATTAATACCCATGTAAAAAGTCTACGCTTAAGAGGTAAGCAACTTATGAGCAATGATGTAATGCTAAGGGAATCCGTAAAACCTATGGTGTTACGAAGGAAGAAAAGACTATACAAGTAGTCATAGTCTCTACCTGATGATGGCGTAAACTGTACCATCGGTGGTACTGATGAGAAGGCTTCATCTGGGGAAGGGTATACCCTAAGGCTAGAAATTTGAGGAGGGTTTGCAGTTGCGCCAGTAGCTTGGAAAGCCATGGTAGCAATCAATGATGCTTCCACTAATAAGGCACAACGCATTTTTTCCAACCAATCACCTTCGTTCTTATGAACATTTTCGAAACCTTTACCTTGTTTCTTTTGATTATTTCCATGGGATATTAAGAAAAAAATACAAATCCCACATTGAAAAGGAAACATTTTCCTAAACACTTTATAAGTGTTAACAAATTAAACATGGTTGAATGGTTAATAAGGTATGAGTCCTACTTTTGAGAAAAGTCATAACTCTACCAACCAACCAAATGAGAAAAGTCGGTAACTCTACCAGCCAACACTCTACCAAGGGTGTATCTACCAACCAACACTCTACCAAGGGTTGTATGTTGATTAACCAATTGAGAAAAGTGGTAACTCTACCAACCAACACTCTACCAAGGGTTCTACCAAAGCTTGTATGTTGATTAATTTTCTTTATAAAAAGAGAGCAAAACGTAATAAAAAAATATATAAAAAAGGATTATTTTTCCTTTCAAGAGTATGTCTGAAAAAGAAACATAGACTTAAATACATATCTTTTGAGGAACATTATAATTTTAAGAATTAAAACCAAAGGTTGTATATGTTGAAAAAAGTCATAAGTACTCTCTACTAAAGGTTCTATCTATTGATTAATTTTGTTTAAAAAGGAGAGCAAAACGTACTAGGAAAAAAAAAAACGAATTACTTTCCCCTCCTAGAGTCTATCTGGAAAAGAAATATTAACACAGAAAACACTGTACTTTGCGAATTATTTTTCTTTCTTAGAATCTATCCAAAAAAGAAATATTAACACAAAAAATATTATACTTTACCTGATTTCTGAGTTGTAATTAATTCAATTAAGAAGAATTGACAGTTAAATTCTGATAGATAGTCTTTATCGAGAGAAATATTGTTTTAGGATATTACAAATCTTGCAAGCCTCTATCACTATTTAATACATTGATTAATTTTTTGTAAGGTATTTTTTTTTTAATTTACATTACAATTTAAAAGTTTATTGGTTCTATTGAATTTTTTTTTATATTATAAATATTAAATTTCGTTTACTCTGACTGGTTGTTGTATATCCAACAGTTGGTCTGCCTGGTGACATGTTAATCTGTTGACAAATGAATGTCATCCTTTGCATGAATTGCTCCAGCACATCCAAACGACTCCCCGATTTCCCAATCTTCCACATCTCTTTTGCTTTGTGCTAAAAAGTCCAATGCTGTGAAGCCATTTGCATCAACAGCATTCACATTTATTGTAGTTCTAATAGTCAGAAACTTTATGACCTTCATATATATTTGATTTCACACTTAGTAGGAAACAAGAAGTTTCTTAAATTCACTTAATGGAGGCTCACTTCGGGATTCATTTGAATTCACCGTATGAAATACTCTAGATCTCATGTCTTGTGTTACTTTTTACAATTCAATGCGACAAGCATGCCGTATTGACCTTTCCAACGCGACTCCTGCAGACTTCTCATTATTGGAGTGATGAAGTGAGTGGTGGAGCCAATGTCATTCGTTATAGAACTCTGAAGATTGTGATTGATCTAAACTCCTTACCTAACAAAGCATGGACCTTGCTCATTTTGAACTGTCTACTAGACCAATAGTTTCATTTTCTGTCTTTATGTGTTTGAATGTATACTGTGTATGCTTGTGTAATAATATTACCTCAACTTTTTTGTCAGCAACGTACTGCAATCACAAGTGGTTAGCATCGGTCGATTTACTTACCAATGCTCGTGGGTAACTAACTAACGACACTTTTATTGGTTTGAACTTCTTATTTAAGTTTGTTGTGATTTTATGATTTTATCTTACACTTTGTGTTTTAATAATAAAAAATAAAAATTTGATTATTTAATATTTTCAAAATATTATAAGAAAAGAATCCAATTCTCTTCTCAACTTGGTTTAAGCGTTGTTTAAAACCAAATCTCTTATACCTAAATTTAAGAAGTTAAATCAATTAAGCGCTTTTTTGGTTGGGCTTTTTCTAATCTTATCTTTTCTTTATAAGGAGAAGCTCTGCCAAATATAAATTTTTATAAGCTCTTAAAAAAATAAATAGTTTTTTTTAATATATATATATATGTGTGTGTGTGTGTGTGTGTGTGTGTGTGTGAACAAATAAGCTATACAAAAAAGTAGCTCTGCCAAACATAAATTTTTTTAAGTTCTTAAAAAATTAAATAGTTTTTTTTTAATGTATATATGTGAATAAATAAGCTATACAAAAAAGTTATAAAAAAGAAGTATTACCTCTTTTTTTTTTTTTTTTTTGTTATGGAGTGATTCAAGATTAAGGGAGATGCATTGATCAAAGAGAAGATTGGATGGCTGAAGATAGTTAGAAGGTAGTTACAGACAAAGAGTGAAGGTTATTTTTGTAGGTGCAAGTTGTGCAGCAGTAGCTGAGTTGGATTTCTTGTTTCTTGTTCTTGATCTTGGACTCGTTAGCTGTATATAATGCTTCTGATTAGTTGTCTTCAGGCTATGCTGTAATTCATTCTTTTCATCAATAAAGACTTCATTGTTCTGGAAGGCTTTGAGTTCTTTTCTTCTTTAATTCTTTGCTTATTGAAAGTATGATACAAGTTATAAGGTTCTGGAATTGTGAAAGCGACTCGTGTATCATTGTCTAATAGATTCGTGGTGAAATTTTACATTTTTAAACTTCAATTTTTTATAATATTTTAAATTTTTAAAGTCATTTTTATTATTTAACTAAAAGTATAGCTTATTTAAATTATTTTGTCAAATAACTTATTCATAAAAAATAGTAAAAAAAAATTTTTTTATAAAATATTTATCAAATAGTTTTATCTTAAATTTTTAAACTCTTATTTTATACAAGTTCTTTTTAACTTTTAAGTTAAAAAAAAGCCTAACCAAAGAGGCTCTAATACTTAGGTAAAAGTTATTTCCTTTGAACTTTTCGAATATTCTGGTAGTGATTAAGATAAACTTCATTATGATTCAATATTTGACAATTATAAAATTTATATTATTTTAATAATTGAAAATATAATAGGAAATTAGAAAAATCGATGACTAATACCCCTTTCTATTTTCTTTTTTTAAATTGAAAGTAACTAATATCCCTTTCCAAATAAACAGAGTTAGTGATTAACTTTCTGGTGGGTGCTTGGCACTTATTAAGTGCTAATTAATCCTGTCAAACGCATCCTTAGTTTAACTAGTGAAATCTTTAATTTATAGGTTTTACTTAAGGTCTCAAATTTTTGAATCCTACTAATACCAGTGGCTTACATTTATGTGATATTTAAACAAAAATATATATTATTTATACTCAAAATATGTTTTGAATTTTTTCTGTACCTTATTTTTAAAAAATTAAATAGTTTATGTAAATAGAAAAATAAACATATTCATTATTTTAATTTTTATACTCAAATCTACTTAAGCGTAAGTGAAACTTAAATATGTTCATATTTTAGATATAAAAAATGAATGCTACGGAAAATTCTCTATAAGCAATACAATATTATTTTGGAAACACAAGGTCAAGAGAATTCACCATATTCAAACCAAACAACAATGGCTTGCACGCAAATATGCAAGCAGTGCTTGATATTTTCACCCATAGAGTTTTTTACGGGAAGGACAATCGGTGGCTCTTGAGCCTGATTCTTCTTCAATCTTCTTATTAGTTTAAGGATATACTTTGTAATTTTTACGCTAATGCGAATCATGTGCCCAAGAAGAAGAATCACCACCAAGCTTATAATCCATAACAAAATCCCGATATATATATGATGATTGTTGCAATTCTGATTCAATAAACAAAACAATTAAAGAGGGTATAGGAGTCATTTCATGCAGGGAGTTCTTTGTAATTCTTGAAGAATTGGAAAATTGCCAGCTGGAGTCATTTTTAATTTTCTGTTATTGACAGTTACTGGAAAATGTATAAATGCAGGGGAGCTGGTATACTGCACGGATGAGTGAAATATTCTTCTGTTTTTGTTCAAGATTTGGAATCAATAAATCTTGGTTATCCTCTAGAAATATTCTTTGGTTTTCTGTCATTCTTGTTTTCTTGTTTTTTCTTTTCGTCTTCTTCTTCTTCATTTGTTTCTTGCTGGCATCTGGTGTGTGTGTGTTTGCTGGGAATGGACAGCAGGTTTTTCTGTGTGATGACTTGTTGATCAGTGAAGCAATTCTTTCTGCATTAACCGTGGGATCTTGGGTGTTTTTCTTGATCAAGTTTTATCAAGTGGTATCAGAGCAAGTGCCACAAGATTTGCAGAGAAGATTTTGCTGGACACGACACCATTGAAGGACAGAAACTCAAAGCAGCAAGATGGTCACCACCAAATTTTCAATTGAGAAGTTTACAGGTGAAGGTGACTTCTCAATCTGGAAATTGAAGATGAAAGCCTTCTTAGAGCATGAAGGCTTGGATTATGCTCTTGAGGATGAAGATTTCAGGATAGAGGGCAAGGAGTTCACTGAATTTGAGAGAAGAGAAATGCAAAGAAAGGCAAGAAGTGCACTCATCTTGTCCTTGTCAGATAAGGTGCTGAGGGAGGTGATTAAAGAAAGTTTTGCCCGTGGGATTTGGATGAAACTTGAAGAAAGGTATCAACAAAAATCCATTGCTAAGAGACTTTACCTTAAGAAGCAGATGTATGCATTCAATCTTGTAGAAGGGGGGTCTGTTGAGGAGCATTTGGACAGGTTTAATCAATTGATGATAAATCTGGAATCTGTTGATGTAAGGGTGGATAATGAAGATCAGGCATTGATTGTTCTCACCTCATTACCAGCATCCTATGAGCATTTCACTGACACCTTCCTGTATAGAAGGACAAGCCTTTCAATGGATGATATGAAGAACTTCTTGAATTCCAAAGAGTTGAACAAGAGGAACCAACAAAAGGAGGCAAGCTCGGGTGAAGGTTTACATGCCAGAGGAAGGTCAGAAAGAAGGGAAGGAAAGAGGAAAGGAGACTTCAAATCCAAATCAAAAGGGAGAAGCTTAAGATGCTACCATTGCAATAAAGAAGGCCATTTTAAAAGGAATTGTCTAGAAAGAAAGCTGCAGAAGACACCATCAACACCAGCAACATCAGTAACATCAGCAAAGAAACAAGACTCAGCAATGGTTACTGAGGTAAACTTCCAAGATGCCTTTCTTTTAATGGCCACATCTGAAGATAGGAAGCCAAGTGGGGACTGGATTCTTGACTTTGGTTGTACCTACCATATGTACCCAACCAAGTCCTTGTTTAAGAAGTTGACTTTGGGAGATTATGGCAAGGTTATCTTGGGGAATGAGATGACTTACAGGGTAGAGGGCATAGGATCCATTAGGATGAAAATGGAGAGTGGTACAATGATTGAGTTACAAGAGGTTAGATTTGTCCCTAGTTTGAAGATAAATTTGGTATCCTTGGGCATGTTAGAAGCTGTGGGTTGTTCCTTCAAAGCAGAAAATGGTACCTTAAGGGTATGCAAGGGGTCTTTGGTTCTGATGAAAGCCAAGAGAAGTAATGGCTTGTATGTAGTGCTCGAAGGTAATAACAGGAGATATTAATGCCATAAGAAGTAAGGAGGAAGGGAGTTTGATGCTATGGCATCAAAGGTTAAGACACTTGGGTGAGAGAAATATTCAAGAACTGAAAAAGCAAGGTTTATTAAGGATGAAGTCAGGTGAGAAGCTTCAGTTCTGTGAGGGTTGTGTGATGGGCAAGTTGCAAAGAAGGAAGTTTGAAGAGGGCAAGCACATCACATCAAATGTACTTGATTATGTACATTCTGATGTGTGGGGGCCAACTCAAGTTACCTCATTAGGTGGAGCTAGGTTCTTTGTGTCCATAATAGATGATTTTTCAAGGAAAGCTTGGGTTTATCCTCTGAAAAATAAGCATCAAGTCCTTGAGAAGTTCATAGAGTAGAAGACCAAGGTGGAAAACTAGAAAGGTAAAAAGTTGAAGGCTATTAGGACTGACAATAGCTTGGAATTCTATAACAATGCATTTGAAAAGTTATGCAAAAAAAATAGGATCCTGAGACACAAGACTACCACCTACACCCCTCAATAAAATGGGGTGGTAGAAAGATTAAACAGAACACTATTGGAAAAGGTAAGAAGCATGCTGTATAGTGCAAGCCTATCCAAGTTATTCTGGGCAGAAGCAGTAGTTGCTGTAACCTATCTGCACAATAGGAGTCCAGCAGTAGCCCTAGAATTTAAAACACCTGAGGAGATTTGGACAGAAACAGCCCCATCCCTCAGCCACCTAAGGGTTTTTGGGTGTACTGCCTATGCTTATGTGAAACAAGATAAGTTGGATACAAGGGTAATGAAGGGTAACTTTGTAGGATATCCAGAAGGAGTTAAAGATTGGAAAATCTAGTGTCATAATGGGAGAGATGGTAGGTGTATAGTCAGCAGGGATGTTAAGTTCCAAGAAGGTAACTTGATTAGAAGTAAGGCAGTTGTTAAAGAATCTGGAGGTGTCTCTAAAACCAAGAAAAATAAAGTACAGTCTGAGGTAGAGCCAATATCAAAAAGTGCAGATGAACCTGACCAGGAATCATAACCAAGTGAAGAAGTTTCTGATGTTGGTGAAGGCACCAATACAGACACAAAAAGAACTGCAGATTACCAACTGATCCGAGACAGAAAGAAAAGGACTATAAAGCCTCCGAACAGGTTTGGCTATGCTAAACTGATTGCTTATGCCTTTCTTGCTGCAGAAGGGATGAATGATGAAGAACCAGCAAGTGTGGAGAAAGCCTTGGCAGGGCCTGATGCTGTCAACTGGTACAAAGCAATGGGTGAAGAAATGAGTTCACTAGAAAAGAATCAAACCTGGAAGTTGGTTGACAGACCTGAAGGCAGAAAAGTTGTAGATTCTAAATGTATTTTTAAGAAAAAAGGAGGAAGCTTATGGAACTAGAAGATACAAAGCAGGTTGGTTGCAAAGGGGTTCACTCAAGTTAAAGGGGTTGATTATGCTGAAATTTTTTCACCAATAGTCAGACATATTTCAGTGAGGTTGCTGTTATCATTGGTTGCTATTTATGACTTAGAGTTGGAGCAACTTGATGTCAAGACTGCATTCCTTTATGGTACACTTGATGAGGAGATTCTAATGAGACAACCTCAATACTTTGTTCAAAAGGGGTCAGAGCAGAAAGTTTGTTTGCTGATGAAGTCCATTTATGGGCTGAAATAATCCCCTAGGCAGTGGAACCTAAGGTT
>JAVXUL010027977.1:0-11559 GCA_035590515.1 Trichilia minutiflora
AAAATAACTTATAATAACTCTAATCAATGCAAAATAGAAGTTGGAAAACGTTATGAAAAATCACTTAATCAAATCCCCCAAACTTAAATTTTTGTTAGTCTCGAGAAAACTAATCTAAAAGAAAAATAAAAACCTAATCCTAATTGTAGCCAGAACATTTTTTTCATACTGTAAGGAATTTTACAGAAGCCTCCGCTGCAATGAGAATATATTTGCTCGTTGTAGCGAATTTTACAGAGAGGCTAGCTACAGCTAGAAATATTTTTTTTGCTGCAGTGCCAGATACATTGGAATGCGTATTTTTAGTTTTCTTTTCCGTTTTTTCCTTTGTAATCCTAAGGTTTGAAAGGTTATAAAAGAGGGACATATTTGATACAAAAGCGGGGATCTTAGATTCCTTTTAGAGGTACAAACAAGTCAAAAACTCAAGTAAAAACATCAAGGATTCAGCAACAACAAGAAGTAAAGATTGGAAGCAAGGTTGGATTAAAGATTACTTGAGTTTTCTTCCTTCTTTCTTGTTGATTTTATTTCTCTTGTTATTTTGACTATGAGTTATATAAACATGGATTTTCTTTTGATTGAATCAATGTTAGGCTAGGTTTTGATTCTAGAGAGTTGATGTAGCCTCATTGTTGAACCCATTTTGATTTTTATAGATATATATTTATTTTGAATAAATTGAATGTTGTTTATTCATGTTGTTTTGATCTTAAATCTTTTGAATCACTAGTCATGGTTTGAATGAATTGAAAGTTGAGTATTGAACTTGGACAGTGATACTCGATTTGAACTGAGAACATATATGACCAGGGTTATTGATGAATTCGAGAGGCTATCAAAACCCTAGAAACTCATAGAGGGATACTAAGATTAATGCAAGTCTCATTTTAGATGAAAATAGACATATTACACTAGAGTGAGGGATATGTTCACTTGCCTTGGGAAAGAAAGTGGATATACAATCTAATTTTATAAACATAATTCGATAAGAGTTTAAAAAAAGAAATTAAAATGGGATAGACAATAGGTGAAATCAATTATCTAGATTGATCAACCTTAAGTTTAGTTTTCTACGGTGTCGTAGTTCTTAATCTCTTTAGAGCAAGTATAAGATAATTTAGTTTAGATTGCTTTCATAGTAGTTAACTGGATAAAACTTAGGATTAGTTTAATTGTAGGAATCAATAGTTTTATTAAAGTTCCCTGTGGAGACGATACCTTGCTTACCGTAAGACTATAATTTGACACCGTACACCTGTGGGTAGATTTTACAAGTTAGGTTTCGTGTTAAATAGTCAACAAACCCCATTGGATAATTATTAAAACAATTTCAAAACTAATAATGATAAAAGTTGTTATTATCTATATAATAACAAAAGAAAAAAGAAAGAAAGAATACATATTATTATTATTACAAATTAATAATAATTTACATTAGTTTGAATAATAATTATAAATAAAAGATATCTATATATTTATATATCTATATCTATATCTATATATTATTAATTGTTTAATCAAGATTAATTCTAGCCATCCTTTTAGAAATGGGTGATTAAAAATTAAATCCATTTGTGACATTTGTCAACTAAGGATTTATTTGATCAAATAATAATTATTTAATCAATAATAAATAAATAAATTTATTTATCAATATATATATATGTTTTTTATTTGTCCATAAATTATATTTACGATATTATATAATTACCGAAACACTCTCGATATACGGGTGCTAGCGCGTCATTACTGAGAGAATTTATTTTTTATATTAAAGAATAAAAATTGCTTATCAATCAATGTATCGAAACAATTTAATTTTTATCAATATGAAATATCATTAACTGACTTAATAATATTCATTTTAACCATCGTCATCTATTGCTTATTATGTGTGATCCCCTAGATTTACTGTGTGAACTAGATATGAGCCGACCCATACCCTTTTGCATCATTTCGATAAAACTCATTATATTTGAAGTTCTCAATAATCATGAGTGACCTTTAACAAGATGTCATGACCCCTAAAACACAGAGAATGTAATTCTGGATAAATGCATAAAATTATACTTATATATAGTAAAATCCTTTTACTGTTGACTCCCGATCGACTGTAGGCCATGAAGTCATCAAATCTTTAACTCGATCATAGGATCAAAAAATCAATCATAAACAAGATTCATGTAACTGAAAACTCATTTTCAAAAAACATCTACTCTGGCCTAATATTTTGATCCCAGTGTATAACATTCCTGCCTAGAATCTCAAACTCAAATATCTGAGTTAGCAAATTCCATCTTGATCATCACCTGTTCTCATACATTAAAAACACATTGCCATCAAGCTTCTTTCACCAGCGTGGCTAACCCAATACAAAATACACAAGTGAATGATGTGCCTCATTGTAGATAGTAATCGTAATGTCTCAGATCGAAAGACTAGTGATACATTAGTACGGCTATGTGACGAATCATTGATTACGGATAATTGCTCATATGATTCATCATGTTTGATCACATTCAGTAATACATTCTCAAACATATTACTCATGTTTATACTCTTATGACATGAGACTCATCACCTAACTATTAACATCAAATACTAATCATTGACAGTAATAAAATATGCCAATCATGTAATGTAATTGTTTCTAATAATATTACCTCAATCAGAAACTCATTCAAATATATTTCATTCATAGACTTTGTTCTCAAATCTACATCACTTTATAGATAGAGTCTTGACACATAATACATCATGGGACTGATGGAGGTGAAACCAATTTCTATTCCAAACCCAACTTCGGGGTTATGACCATCATATGGTCATGCGAAAAAGCCTCCGAAGGATCGTCAGCTAGTTATATGGAAACTTAAAATTTTCACACAAGTTAAAAAATAGAAAACATATATGTATATAAACAAAGGGGTATCCACTTACCTCTTTGTTCATTATCTGGAAAGTTAAGCTGTCTCCAGCCGTCTCCAAGTGTATCCATATGCCAGTTCATTAACGATGATTCTGATGATACTCTTTAGGAGACAGGAGCAAGTACCCAAGCTTCCAAAACTTGTTTCAAATTTTTTACTCCTAGAAAACTTCTTCTTGCTCACATGGAAGGAGAAACAAGAATAAAAAATATTTTTTCATCCTTTTCTATTCTCGGTTTTCTTCTTTTTCTTTTCAAGGAATGATTTTGCTCATAGTAAAATCTTCTCTCTCTCTCTAGAAATCAAATTCGTCAAGAGGAAGAAGAAGAAACTGTTGCTTTTTCTTTCTCCACCGTCTCTCTCTTCTTCTCTCCCATACCTTCAAATGTCACTCTCTCCTTCTATTTTTATCTCTTTGTCTCTCTTTCTTCATTCTTTGACAAGTGGCAAAGAAAGGATGATGGATTCCAAAAATCCATCCAATTCAATTAATCAATATTAATTAAATATAAAAGAGAGATAAATAGAGATATGATTTGTGATTTATATAATATATTATTATTAAATTTAATAATATATATATATATATATATATATATATATATATATATATTTTCATAATATCTAGTCTCCCAATTATCTGTAAATCATATTTACGGTATTATAAAAATAACATCGGAATAGTTCTCGAACTGACGGGTGCTAATACTTCTTGGTCGGGAACATTTATTCTTTACATTAAAGAATAAGTTTCATTTCATTAATATAAAATTATCCATTGTCAACTTACTGGTTATTGTGTGTGACCCCCTAGGTTCACCGTGAACTAAACATGAGTATATACAAACTCATTCGTATCACCTCGATAAAACTCCTTATAATCGAAACTCTCAATGATCATGAGTGACCGCTAGCAAGATATCATGACCCTTAGAACACAGAGAATGAAATTTTGGATAAACTCATATAGTCATACTTACATATAGTAAAGTCCCTTTGCTGTCGAATCCCGATTGAGTGCAGGCTATGAAATCGTCAAACCCCTAACTCAATCATAGGATCAGAAAATCAATCATATACGGAATCTGCATATCCAAAAACGTTGGCTAGAGATTTTGATCCCCGTGTATGACATTCCCGTCTAGGACCTTAAGCTCAAATATCTAGGCCAGTAAATTTCATCTTGGGATCACCTGTTCTCATACAATAAGAATACATTGCCATCAAGCTTCTTTCACCAGGCATGGCTTGCCCAGTGCCATATACACAAGTGAATTGATGTGCCTCATTGCAGATAGCAGTCATAACGTCTCAGGTCAAAGGACTAGTAGTATACTAGTACGACTGTGTGACAAATCATTGATTGCATATACTCAGTCATGTGATTCATCATGTTTGGTCACGTTCAGTAATACGTTCTCAAACATAATACCCATGTTTATGCTTTTTTGACATGAGAATTGTCACCCAACTATTAGTATCGAATACTAATCATTGACAGCAATAAAACATGCTAATCAGGCAGTGTCATTGTCCTCAAAGACATTACCTCGATCGGGAACATATTTGGATATATTTAATGTTGGAGATATGCCCTAAACCCAATCATATCACACGGGTCAAGGACATTATCTATAGTAAATATACCTTAATGATTAATTATAAATGCCAAAAACCCATCATTTTGTATTTCTTCAGTTGTGACTCATAGATTAGTGTAATGATGCAAAATGATATCTTGTGATGTATTATTTGTCAAGGCTCTATCTACAATGTATTGTAGATATGAGAACAGAGTCTGTGATTTAAATACATCTAAATATGTTCACGATTCAGGTAATGTTATTGGGGACAATGACATTGCATGATCAGCATATTTTGTTGCTGTCAATGATTAGTATTCGATGCTAATGGTTGGGTGATGAGTCTCATATCACAAGAGTATGTTTGAGAACATATTACTGAATGTGACCAAATGTGATAAATCACATAAGCGATTATCCGCAGCCAATGATTCATACAGTCGTACTAGTATACCACTAGTCCTTCGACCTAAGATATCATGACTATTATCTACAGTGAAGCACATCGTTCACTTGTATATCGCACTAGGCTAGTCAAGCTTGGTGAAAGAAGCTGGATAGTAATGTGTTCTTACTATATGAGAATAGGTGATCTCAAGATGGAATCTAATGGCTCAGATATTTGAGCTTAAGCTTATAGATGGGAATGTAATACACAGGGATCGAAATCTCTGGCCAGAGTTTGTAGTTCTAAAAAAGGAGTTTTCAGATATGCAGATCCCGTATATGATTGATTTTTTGATCCTATGATTGAGTTAGGGGTTTAACAATTTCATGGCCCACACTCAATCGGGAGTCGACAACAGAGGAACTTTACTATATGTAAGTATGACTATATGGGTTTATCTAGAATTTCATTCTCTATTTTCTAAGGGTCACGATATCTTGCTAGCAGTCACTCATGATCATTGAGAGCTTCGATTACAAAGAGTTGAATCGAGGTGATGCGAATGAGTTCGTATATACTCATGTTTAGTTCACGGTGAACCCAGGAGATCACACACAATAACCAGCAAGTTGACAATAGATAATTTCATATTAATGAAATGAAACTTGCTCTTTAATGTAAAGAATAAATATTCTCGATGAGGACAGACTAGCACCCGTCAATTCGAGAACTGTTCTGATATTATTTTTATAATACCGTAAATATGATTTACAGATAATTAGAAGACTAGATATTAATAAGTAAACAAAATTATTTATTAATATATATATATATATATATATATATATAATTAAATATAATAATAATATATTATATAAATCACACATTAAATATCTCTCTATCTCTCTTTTATATTTAATTAATATTGATTAATTATTTTGGATGGATTTTTGAAATCCATCATCTTTTCTTTGACACTTGTCAAAGAATAAAGAAAAGAGAGATAAAGAGATAAGAAGAGAAGGAGAAAGTAACGTGTGTACGGTGTGGAGAAATAAGAGTACAACAGTTTCTTCTTCTTTCTCTTGACGAATTCGGTTTCGAGAGAGAGAGAGAGAGAGGAGATTTTACTATAAGCAAAATCATTTCTTGAAAAGAAAAAGAAGAAAACCGAGAATAGAAAAGGATGGAAAATTGTTTTTCATGCTTGTTTCTCCTTCTATGTGAGCAAGAAGAAATTTTATAGGAGTATAAAATTTGAAACAAGCATTAGGAGCTTGGGTACTTGCTCATGTCTCCCGAAGAACATCATCGAAATCATCGTCAATGAACCCGCGTGTGGATATGCTTAGAGGCGGCTGGAGACAGCTTAACTTTTTGGATAACAAACAAAGAGGTATGTGGATACCCCTTTGTTTATATACATATATGTTTTATGATTTAAAATGATTTTAATTTATGAAAAATTTTAAGTTTCCATATAACTAGTTGGCAGTTCTTCGATGGCTTTTCTGTACGTCCATATGATGATCGTAGCCCCGAAGTTGGGTTTGGAGTAGAAATTAGTTTCACCTCCATCAAAATGGTATCAGAGTCACAAGCTATCATATGAAAAATTTCTGTGTATATGTATGATATTTATTGACGATGTTGAGATTATGAGTATGAGAGTTGTATATGGATGATCATAATGATGATTCAATATGTTTATATATAGTTGTTAGTTGGTTGATATCATTTTCAAATATTGAATTTGATATATTGAGTTTCTTAAGCAAAGAATGGATAAACATATGAATAATATTGATTATTGTATGTTAGAGCAATTTTAAAGTGTTAGAACTTTCAAGTTGTTGATATATATGAATAGATCGATATGTTTATTCAATTTGTTGAAGGGTGTCAATACACATGTGAAATATATCAATACGTTTGGACGAAATGTTCGTCTCTGTGATATGTATCAAAACGGATGGACAAAATGTTCGTCTTCATGTTTTCTTTATAAAAGGTATCAATACGTTTATGAAACATATCGACACCTTTGCACGAAATGTTCGTCTCCGCCTTTTAATTTTAAAAGGTGTCGATACATATACAAAAGGTGTCGACATGTTTATATGAAATGTTCGTCTCTGTTTTTTAATTTCAAAAAGATATCGATACGTTTATGAAATATATCGACACCTTTACACAAAAAATTTGTCTCCATTTTTTTTTTAATTTCAAAACGTATCAATACCTTTATGAAAGGTATCGATACCTTTGCATGACATGTTCGTCTCCGTTTTAAATTTCTTAAAAGGGTATCGATACATGAAGGAAACATTTTGATACGCTTACATTAATATATCGATTCACAGACAAGTTATAAATGGATTCATGAATGTTTATCTGAAAACATTAATATCTCACACGTGTTTTGCTTTACTAAACACAACACCAACTGACATATTCTTTCTTTTGTATTCAATTTCTGAAATGTTCTGATACATATCAGATTTCAAAATGTTGAAATCTGAAAATGAAATGAAAAGCATTAAATACGTTCCTATTTGATTAATCCTAACCTTAGTTTTTAAATGTCAAAAGAACAAATAGCATTTGATAAGTTTTAAATTCCATGCATGCTGAATATACATCAATTGGTTTCCTGAATGGCAATTAAATTAATTTGAAATTGCATGGCAATTTTTAGCATGAATTTGAAATTACATGGTATTTTAAAATGCATGTATTTGTAAATGGCATTTGCTAAATGGCTTGAATATTATATTGTTAATGGTTTTTTATTAACAAATTGGATTTGTTAATAAGTGTATATGTTTATATATATTGTTTTTGTTTCCATTGATTGAAATGGGCAATATCAAATATTAATAAATTATGAATAGATATTATTCTTAATTTATTAATCAACAACTCTCATACTTAGTTAATGTGATTAATATTTTATTAATGTGATTAATATTTTTATTAATGAACAAAATAATTACTCCAAATATTAAATTACATGAATATAGATTCTAAACAATTTTTAATCAATCTAGAATTAATAGAATTTTAGTGGGAGTAATTATCTTTTATTGATATTGTATCAATAGTAGCAAGGCCTCCATAAACAAATTAAATTGTTAATTTATTATATTAATTTGATCAATGAGTAATGGATTTATATTTAAAATTTATATATAGATATTTATTTTAAATTCCATTACTAAGGGTAAAGTATATAATAATGGAGTAATTTCTAAAATTGTTTAGAATTTAAAATTCTATTATTGTATAATATACATAAGGATGTATATTAAAAGAGACCTAAATAAATCTCCCTATAAAATATTAAGCTTAACTTTCTGATGCAATTACTAGGTTATTGGTATTACTGTATAGGATAACTCAATAACTGTCAGACCCTTACAGTGTGTCGTAGTCTAATTGACTTATTTCTTGTTAGGATACGTTGGGCTTTCAATATCTGTCAAGTGAGGGGTCTGATTGTTATCCTATTTAAGAAAGAGCATTAGGTCTGGCCTAACTAGATTGAAGCACCAATAATTATCAGGTGAGGTGTCTAAGATCTAGAGGTTACATGATTATATCTTGTAAAGAGTTACAAATAGAAAAGAGTTTTTAACTTATTGGGCTTATTGGACCAATAACTGTCAGGTGAGGTTTGGTAAGTTCGATAAAAACTTGATCACCCATGAAGACTAAAATTTGATTCTGGTTATGCCTATTCAAGGGAGTATAGGATTTAATTAAAGTAGTGAGAGCCCTATGTATTTTAAAGTCCAAAACTACATAGTTTGATATTTACACATATTCATAAAATTGTCTTACTACTTGCATAATAGGATACTTGATCTGGTGATACGAAAACTAGTCTAACCTTCTTTAGAAAATATTGGCACTCATAATGGTAATCAAAATCAGAATTATTCTGGATTCTAAAATTTGGGTTTCATTCTTTATGAAAGAATACCCATTACCTTTTCTAAAATATTTTTCACATGGAAAGAGAGTTACCTTCCAACAATGGAAGAAATACAATCTTATCGTAAGGTTGTGAATATGGACCTTTATGAGTAATGTCTAACAGGCTCAACATCAGGACATGCAAGATGTCCCTATAATCTCTTTCTCGATGGAGTTGTTTAGAAAAAGCTCTGTAAACAAGCTAGTTTCTAGGAGCATAACTTAAGATGAGTGTCAGTTTTATATGAAGCTTATATATTGGAAGAGGAATTGTCCTCTTTACTTCATAAGTCTGAGTGCAAACAAAACGTAAGGTACATTTTCTTGTCATGTCATTGCAGTTTGGATAATAGATTCAACTACCTCATTACATATTGGTATGTCGTTACATGACCTTTAAAGTAAGTGGTTACTCTAGTGAGGTGTAGTAACATTGAAAATAGAATATGGAGCAACCATTTTTCCATATATTCAAGAACTTGCAAAACTAGTTTTACAAACAAGCAATAATTTTGTACTAGACAAAATGGAGTATTGTGATACATCCAATAGAAACTTTTTATTTGTTAGTTAATTGTGTAAATGAGGTTACACTTTTACTTATGATAGATATAAAAGTTATATTTATTTATGAAATAAATTCATTGGCACTTACTTGTATATAAATTGTTTATATGTTCTTGAAGCAATGAGATTGATATGACAAGTACCATTGATAAAGAAGATCTAGAAATAAGATTAATTCAAAATTGATATGGCTTCAATTCTAAAGGTACTATTAGAGAAGAAGGATTAAGAAGATGGGTGAAGATGGACTCTAAAGCCCATAAGGTTTTGAACCTTACCCAACTTGTGAATCCTGTCTTCGATGAAAATAGCAAAATTGTCCTTTGAAGAACAAGAAAAAGGAGCCATTGAAGTTTGTGAATTTAAAGAGTGTAACATTTAAAGAAATGTTTTGACACAGTTTCTCATACTTAATAACCTGTACTGATAATTAATTACAGTATGGGTACATGTACTTAATGAAGTACAACTTGAATCTTTTGAAATGTTCAAAGATATAAAATAGAAGTAGAGAAACAAGTAGGAAAAAGTATTTCATGCTATGATTCGATCATAGTAAGAAATACATAAGTACTAAATTTTTAGATTATCTTAAGATTATTGGTACTATCTCTGAGCTGAATTCTCCCATAACACATCAATATGGAATATTGATAAGGAGGCATCATACTTTATTAGATATGGTACAATCAATGATGAGCTTCATTAATTTTCAACATATCTTAGATTATATAAACCCTTATACCACAATTCATTTTGAGCAAGGCTTTATCAATATATGTTCCCAAAACACCATATGGGATATGGTATTAGGAAACAAATTAAATTCATTCAGATAAAGCCTTAAGATAATCTAGCTTAGGTTAAGCTAATTAATCGACATAAGTTGGATGTATGATCTGAGAAGGATTAGTTTACATAATATCTTAAAAGTAGATTGGGATATTGCTTCTACTTTTATGCTAATTGAAAGATATCGATTATTAGACACGCACAAATCCTTGAGAATGAGTTCTTAAAGGAAGGTGGTATAAGTAGAAAAAGCAAGCTTTGACAAATGTATGAAGAGCTTGATAAAGACTAACCTTAGATGGATGAGCCTATTCATACAGATGCACTAGTTCATAATGATGAAACTGTTCAATCTGAGTAGTTCTTTGTAGGCATAATTCTTCATAAATCTTCTAAGATATCCTATTTAGCTAGATACTTTTATTCTTTTTAATAATGATTCTGAATCATTTAAAAGAGCATAAGGTATATAGTGGAAGGATCTCAGAACCTCTGAAGATATGATATTGGATATCAATTCTGGAAGATGGCTGATAACTTGATTTTGTCAAGTTATTTCGGTTCTAAATTATGTTATGTTTCGTGTAAATCCTGGTATGTTTTTATGTTTTTGTGAGTTTATTTGTATGTAGGTTGTAAGAGGAAAATTTGTGAAGAAAGCATGAAGTGAGGAGCTTAAAGTGCATGGAGGCAGTTTTCTCGCTGTAGCGAGCAGAAGCCCGATGCAGTGAAGTCTGGAAGTATTATTCCAAGATGTAGCGAGATACTTCTCGATGCAGCGAGGGGGTTCATGATCCAGCGAGAGCCAGACCCCAGCTTCTGCCAAATTGCCACCCAGTCTCGGATGTAGCGAGCCAAGTCTCGTTGCATTAGAACGAGTACTCACTGCAGCGAGCCAAAACCCGATGCAGCAAGATGATACAGGAACTTTCTGTTTAAGTTGAACTTCGATTTTTTTATTATAAATAGAGTTTCTAGGGCTTCGAGCTGGGAAAGGACAACCGCCAATATTCTTAAAAGATAGAGAAACATCAGATTTGACGAAGAATTCAAGAAAAAGAGAAGGAATCTAAGAGAAAAAGGGAAGAAACTCAGTTTTCATAGAAAGGACATTCCTGCCGTGTTGCTGTGTTATTTCTTGAACAGACTTTTAATAATCAGATTTGTTGTTATTCTTGAACATCTGTCGTACACAATGAGTGGCTAATTGCTTTATGCTTAAGGGATCGATGAAGCTCTTGTGATCTACATTGGGTTATTTATTTTGGTTTAATGAAATCTTGTTCATAGTTTACTTGTGTTACTTGTGCTTAAAGCT
>JAVXUL010028007.1:0-11558 GCA_035590515.1 Trichilia minutiflora
TCCTGTTACAATTAGACAAAGTGAAATTTGTACCAGTTTCACACGCTCCTTTCCAGTTGGACGGTACAGGGCCAAGTCCAGCATCGTCAAAGCTCTTGCTTTCAGGCCAAACTCCGGTGTCTAGCACCCCAACTACGACTTCACTCACGGAGTCCGACTCGGGGAACATAGTATCGTTTCTGTCAAGTCCTAAAAACTTGGGGGTACGAGTTGTCCGCAACTCGTATTTCAACTCAGGCAAGACCATGAGGATGCCAGGTTGCTTCTCGAGTGACTGAGCTTCTTCTTGGGTTAACTGAGCGGAAAATCCATGGATCACATTGTTGTACGTATAAAGCATATAAGCTGAGTGAGATACCGATTTGAGCGACGACTCATACCAGTGAGTGTGGTGCTCGAAACTTGCAGGCATCTCGTAGTTCGCCATGTGTATTATGTAGGTTGTTCTCTGGCTCTGGCTCTGGTTTTCCTTCTTCACGAGGGCTGCCATTGACACAAGGGAGAAACCCAGAAGGAAAATAACGATAAAAGACTCAAACGTCTTCATCTTCGGTTCACTATTCACTCCCTCCTGAATTGGAGAGAACTAGAGAATATTAATACGAATGAAGTTTAAACAAACTTGTCTATTTATAGAGGTGAAGTGCATGTGAACACAGGAAACGAAGAGAAAGACTGTTGTTTGTTGTCCTTGAATGATTGCAGTACATACACCGTGAATACCAGATACAGCATTAGACGAGAAAGAATTAGATTAGCTTTGACAACACCCGCCGCTCGCTGTGTTTGTGTGGCTTATCTTTTTGGAGCTAAGAGAATTACCACCGTACCGCAATAACAATCATCCTCCTTTTTACAGAAAATTCAGAAACCCTGGCGTTTCCTAATTTCACTTATGCTTTTTACTTTCAAAATCCCTAATTTTTTAACTTCCCTTCTCCCTTTTACATTTTTATTTGTCTCCATCAAACACACCATCGTTTCTTCACAAACACTCTTCTCAGCTGGCAAAAATTCGACAATCACATTTAATGGTTGTTTTCAATTTACCTTTATATGTTAATTATTGTTGATGCATTTTATGTAAAAATAGATTTTGTTAAAAAATGAGTAATGTAGTTGAATATAGTTATTGGCCAGTGGGTGTGTTTTTTTATTCAGATAATATTTAATTAATTAAAAAATTATTTAGGCAATATTTAATAAATAATATTTATTTATTTAGACAATATTTGAGTAAAAAACTTACTTTTAATAATAATAATATTATTTAAAACAATATATAAATTATATTTAGACAACATTTAATTAATAATAAAATTATATAGACAATATTTAATTAAAAAAGCACATGACAATATTAATTAAAAAATTATTTAAATAAATAATATTTAATAAAAAATTATTTAGAGAATATTTATTAATAATAACATATTATTTAACATATAGATAGATAGATAGATAGAGAGCATATTTAATAAATTATTAAAATATAAGTTAAGTTTAGACGATATTTAATTAAAAATAAATAATAATAATATATTTAGATTATATTTAATTAGAAAAGTATTAAAAATTATTTAATTAAAAATTATTAAGTAATTTTATTTAATTATAAATATTTAATAAAAAAATTGTTAAAAATATTTAATTAAAAAATTATTTGATTATAAATTATTATTAACATCAAATAACAATGAGCTCAAACAATCCATTTGTTGGCAAAATTTTTATCATATAAGTGATGATTGTAGTTAATTAGTATTGTAGTTAATTAAGTGATACATTTGTACTCAGAAATTTAATTAAAAATTAATATAATATAATATTATGTAATTTATTTTATTTTTAATTATGTTAATTTTTATTTGTAGATGGATTCTTGTTTTTTTTTTCTTTTGTTATTGAAATATAATGAAATATAAATATGTTGTTGATAGGTAGAGATATTTATATGGAAGAGGAGCGAGGGAGACCCCTCTGAGACTAGTGTGACATTGTTATTATGCTTATGTATTATCAGGATGATATGAGAGAAGTTGCTAATGAGACAACAAATATTCATGCTTAGCGTATTTTTTTAAGATACAGTCAAATCTCTGGTTTAACCTAATACATCATATACGCTTACACGAGATTGAGACTAGCTATAATTTAGAGGAGGTGAAATTGGCACATATTCGAACATTGAATCACAAAGAAATCAACCCAAGAACCTATATTTCGGTGGAAGACTTACGATTACATTGAAGATGATTGAGCAGGTTTACACTAACCATAACTTTAGCACAATAAATAATCTAGATGCAGTCAAACAATCATTATATTTGTTACTTAAGCGTACAATTTCAAGGAAAGGATATTGATATCATTCAAGTATATGGCTGATATAGATTTAATGTATATCCTCTATCGACTGGATTTCTAGGCCAAATATACAATATAAGGTATTAAGCTTTTTAGTGTTGTAAGCTCTAAAACTATTTATATTGTTTATTTTGGATAGTTTATATTAAATTATTATTTATAATATGTATATATTTATTAATATATATATGTTGCTTTCTCTTCTTGTTCATATCAATGATAGAGTATACATATAAATTATCCAAATAATTTAATTATCTAAAATATTTTCTATGAAAGTTGTATCAACAGGATATTGATACTGTGTAGTAGACACATTAATTATCTCTGATGATATCATGAGTATAATATTAACACAAGTAACATGATAGTCATGTTATTAAGATATTAGTATAAATTAATGGTTAGATAACTATTTTTTAAATGTGATCAAAATTATTATGAATCACACGAAAGTATAATATCAATGATTCATTATATAATTATATTAGTGTATAACTATTCTTTTGACTTGAAATGTTATTATCGTCTTTCGATATAGATGTACATGATTCATATAGTATATAAATGTGATACTAATAATGTTTCATACACAAAAACCATTTTGATCATGTGTTGCTTATATCAGAATATGAATGATAGTCAATATGGGATCTATTAACTCGATATAAAGGATTTTGAGGTTATATCAGAATATAAATGATAGTTAATATACTAGATTGTATTGGATTATGTATAGAAGCATATATATGATGTTTATACATATTCAGATTTAGTATTGATTGATATAACAAATTAGTGCTGATTGTAATCTATACGGGAAGAATGAAAAGAGTAAGTGGTAGGTGGATTAAGCATAAATGATTTCTAGTTATGAGATGATTAATGTGTTAATGAATGATTGTGATATTTGAGACATGATTGCCTGTAATTTGGGATGCTTATAGTGGATATGATGATTGATTACAAAGTAATGACTGTATTGATTAAGAAATAAAGAAAATTAAGATATGAATAAGTATGATGGAAATATTATCAAAGTGAAAAGAGAAGAGATGAGATGAAATGAAGAAGAATAGAATAAAGAATAATGAGGGTTAACATTGTTTATTACTATTTGATTGTGAATTGGTTTTGAAATATTGCCTTGCATGTGGATGTATCGAATTTGGAATGTGTTAGATAACTCTGTATGTCAGGTTATTGATATAGGATAGTTGAATTGGGGTAAATGATGAAATAAGGATTTTAGCCTAGGTTTGTAATTATGAAAGCATAACTGCATAGAAGATGGTTTTCCTGATACTTTAATATTAGAAAAGTAATTAGATAATGGAGAGTTTATGGCCAATGTCAGGATACAAAAAGATGGCATAAGAAATCTATAAATTTGATGAGATAGTGTAGAGTCAATATTAGTTTCAATTTGTATTGATTGAATAATAAGAAGGAAGGAAGTGTAAGGCTTCCTATATTTGACAGACGTAGAAGATATGAGGTCATATGATGGTGAACTACAAGAAGGTAGAAAAGAAATGAGTTCTAAACAAAAAGTTATAGATAGATTTATGGTTATATAAAAATCCAAATATTCTATGAGATTTCGGTTTTTCTAGTTATTTCAATAAGAATATGATTTCTAAACCTTCATATTTAACCAAAATTTGTGGATGAATCCTTTTATAAAAGGAAGATGAATATCTCATATTTTTATAAGGGGAAAGACAAATCTTTTTATAGAAGTTTTTACTTAATAATATATCATGAAATTTATTATAAAAGTTTGCCTAATGACAATGAATGGGAGTTGACATCAATCATGGTAGTGCATTTGAGATCATTTTATAAATTGACAAAGATGTTTTCAAGGATAAAGTACCTACAGTTAATTTGTTCTTCCACTAATTTGTAAAATGAGATTGTTAATGAATGAACGGTCCAATTCTTTGCATCTTATGATAAAAAATACGACGAGTAATATGATTGCAAAGTTTGAAAAATATTAGAATGATAATCATTGAGTATTGATTGTGGCAGTTGTTCCTTACCCTAGATTTAAGATAAAGTTGGTTGATTTTTATTTTTCAAAGATCTATGGAGAAAATACTTCAGAGCAAGTGAAAAGGGCGCGTGATCTTTGTAATGACTTGGTGCAAATTATAAGTAAGATATTACAGTGGAACACGGTATCTTTAAGAAAGGGGTTGGTTTATCTGTTGATGATATGTTTTCTACTTCAAAATTCATAAAAGACGATTGGAATTCGGATGAGTTTGACACATTTATAATCCCAAATAGTCATCCTATATATTTGAAATCTTTAGTTGAATAGTTACATATAAAAGGATCTTTTGAAGAGAATCATGGAGTTTAATATTTTTGCTTGGTAAAATGTACACAAAAAATGAATATCCTACTTTGGTTGAGATATCGAAAATCATTTTAGCTATTTTTGTGTCTACTATTGGCTCTGAGTCTGCTTTTAATATTGCAAATGTTTGAAGAGAAACATTGAGTTTATAGGGACTAATGTTTAATCTCTCTCTATTTTTCATCATCTTTAATTTATTACTATTATTAAAGTTTGGTGACAGATAAATATTTGCAATGATAATTAAATTGTCATTGTAACTTTTAGTTACATTCACAAATGCGACATATATTTTCCTTCAAAGATCCCTATACCTTTATAGGAACATTATGGATCTTTATAGGGGCTATTCGTAATGATAATGAGCCTAGGCTTGTGGATTAATGTTTGGGTATTTAACGAAGAGTCTAGCCCACAAGCCTAAGCCCATTATCCTGAGGTATTGATCCCTTTAAAGATCCATAATATGGTGACATTCCAAGACCTTCCTCCCCAGTGTTAAAGCAAAGTCTCTTATCTGTTATGGTTTGAGGCCACGTAATCAAGCAAACGTTTTGGATTACTCATAGCAAATATGTGTTCATGATTAATTGATGGTACTGTTATCCGAGACCTCTTTTTGGAGATCTAAATAGTTAATTATTGTATAAGTTTTCACCTGAGACCTATAATGTCTCGAAACACATCCCCAATGACCCATCCTCCGGGAATTAATCATTCAATCCCATCAATACTTCAGAATATTCTTCGATACACATGGACAAGTACGGACCTCCTGACATCCACGTCCCATGATTCTCACAACAAACTTTTGGGAAAAAACCAATAAGAAAGTGACATGTATATACAGTTAGGCAAGCTAATGATTAAAAGCTGACAAATTCTAGAAAAAGCAAAGGTTCGTTTTGTATTCACGGGTGATGAATATTCTTTTTTTTCTTTAACACATAGGAAATATTAAGATATTCACACTCTCTCTCTTTTTCTCTCTCTAATTTTCTTCTCAATTCTCACACATAAGCAAAATCCTTACTGGCTTAATCATCGAAGGATTTTCATCGGGACACTGATTTTTAACCCTGAGGTTTCTATGTTTTGCAGAGTATATTTGTTAGATGACCTACCATTATAGAAGAAGAAGAAGCTGATGCTCGAGGTTAAAAACGATCACAACTTTTTGCATTAATATTTGGCATCGTTTGTGGGGATTGAACAAAAAGCTAGTAAATCACCTATTTCTTTAGAAGATGACAACAGTAAGAGCATATCCAATGTGAAGGCATACCTTAAAATGGAGAAACCCAGAAGGAGATTCCATCGATGTAACAACAGTAGCAGACGAAGCACATAACATGCTACAGGGGATTCCAAAGCATGTAAGTTCTAAGTCTAACTCAAAAATATCTTTACTCGCGGGTCACGCCATACGAGAGAAACAAATGAAGTAACTCGTTTGCTGTAATAGCTTAAATACAGTGATCAACGACATATAAAAAAATACCAACAGATCCAAATATTTATTAAAAAGATGACAAAAATAAGAAAGATGTTCTAGATAGGTCCAAAGATACTGGACGAAGCAGTAGAGAGTAGCACCCCATGATCGGGAAAAATGTCAAAGAACGATGACGTAATGAGAAAAAAAGCCCTAAAGAAAAGATACACAACAGCAAAGAAGGGAAAAGGCAAGGATACTGAGAGACCACTTTCAAAGAGGACAGAAGGTAAGAATGAGAATCTGCCTTTCAAAATCCATGAAAGGCACTGTCATTAATCTACGCGTGCATCTCGAAGTTCAAAATCTGCTCAAGAAAAGTCTCTGGAAGCCAGTTTATCCCCTGGTGATATGAGGGTGATCCTAGAGCAAAGGCAAAAAAAGGAACGTGAAGCTTTTAGGCATCGATATTCATGCTAGAAGAAGGACTGGGGAACCATTGCCAAGGAAAAGAATGTTGAAACTTTGATAAGGAAGCATGTAGAAGAAATGAATATAAAAAAGGCAAAGCCCTGAGGTAAGCTTGCCGAGTTTGTTCAACAAGCGGAGCCATACTCTAAGTCTCCATTTGTTCCTAGACTTATGAGCCTAACTTTGCCCCATAAGTTCAAGATGCCTCAACTCACCCTATTTTCTAGAAAAACAGATCCTTTTTTACATATGAAATTCTTCCGTGAAACGATGCTCATCCAAGGTTTGGGTGAAGATCAGATGTGTCAATTTTTTCCACTAACATTGGAGGGACATGCAAAAAAATGGTTTGTTAATCTTGCTCCAAGAAGCATTCAAGATTTTACACAGCTATATGATATTTTTACCAAAGAGTTTCGAGGAGCAGTTTTCTGTACCAAGACTCCAAGCTCCTTGTTGTTGCTTAAACAAGGAAATGGAGAAAGTCTTAGGAGCTTTGTAAAGAGGTACCATGAGAGGTATTAGAACTAAGGGCATTTCATCAGCCCCTAGCATTGGAAGGTCTGAAATAAGGGTTGATGATACATCGGGCTTAGTATGCTGTGTGTCAGACCTCTGTGACTATATACGAAGCTACTCCAAAAGAATTACTTGATGAAATAGAGCTGAAAAATCAAGTGATGCTAAAGATGAAGGAGGAGAAGGTTGTAAAAGGTCCTCTGAGAAAGAACAATCGATTCAATAAGCCTGAGAATAAGAAGTGGAAGGCTGAAAAAAGAAAATCCTCTGAGACAAATCATGGAAGAGGTTACATCCTCGATCATTTTAGAGCTGAGAGACTATGGAAAGATCAATATTTTAGAGAAAGGAGATCACCTCAAAGGGATTATCAGAGGCAAGTAGCTCAGGTGCAGGGGAAACTTTTTTTTACCCCTTTTAATGCATCTCTTTCACAAATATTAGAAGAGATAAAAAGGTTGGGGATACTCCTGTTAGATCTTTGCCCAATCAGGTCGAAACTAACTGGAGGTGTAAAGAACAAGTTCTGTGAATTCTACCAGGACGTCAGTCATCTTACAGATGACTGTTACAATCTACAAAGTCAGGTCGAAGCCTTAATCAAGAATAATTACCTGACTGAGTTTGTGATAGATATTAATGATAAGCCATAAGGCTCGAAGCGAGGTCAAAGGAGAGATAATCTAATAGTGATCACTGAGGGTCCTATTTGACAGGAACTTCCAATAGATCTCGAAAAAATTATTCTCGGTATTCATTATTGAGCTCAATTATTATGCCTTATATGATGAACATGTGAGTAGAGGTGCCTAACGGATCGGGTTAGCCCATAAATGGACCCGTCAAAAATCAGGCTTGAATCAGCCTGGTATACTATTTATATAGTTCGGGTTGATTTTGGTCCCATATAAACAATCCGATCTTATTCTAGATTTTTGAAGTCGATAACCTAGACGGTAATAGGCCCGAAACTATTTTGAGCCCTTACTTTACTAAATCGGTGATTCAGGCCGATTCAACCAGCCAATATTAGTAAGAAACAGTTTTGGTCCTGTTACGGTCTGGGTTATCAAAAACAGTTTTGGGCCTATTAAGAAACAATTTTGGGCCTGTTACTGTCTGGGTTATTATTAAGAAAAAAATTCCTACAATTGAACCGTCGATTTAACCCGGCGAAAAAAAAAGGATTGTTGTAATTTTGCATCAACCATTTGCAACGGTCACAATTGTAACCGTTATCACCCCCCTCCCCATTTTATATTTTTACATTTTATTATAATTATTTTGCATATATAATTTTTCTCTTCTGATCTTCTCCAACTTTAAACTTCCCAAATTCTTAAGTTTTCACAATTTACAGCAAATTACCGATTTACATCTACTGATCTACAATCGTTGTATTGAGATTAGCAGTAGTAGTAATAATTTAAATTTTATTATATTAAATTATATTAGTGTTAAGTTATATTATTATTTTTTGTTAGTTTAAAAGAATAAAAGTTATTGTTTTTGTTATTTTATTTACATATTTACTTTAGTGTTAACATATATTATTATTATTATTATTATTATTTATTGAGGTATGAATATAAATGTGGCTGTTACGTCACCAGACCCTCGTCGGAGAGAGTTGATGGTCGGATCCTCAATTGCAGAGCCTCATCTCTAAGCCCTGCAAGACAATAACACATTTGGAGTAACGTCAAAGGTATTTTCTAGTGGAAAAACTCCAATGCCTAAGTCAGCGAAAATATAAAAGGGAAAACAGATAATTCCGTTGAAAGAGAAAATGGGAAGCTTAGGAAAATACAAGGAAGAAGAAAAAAAAATTGAACCCCCGTTGCTACTGATTTTGCCTTTTTATATAGAACCCTTGAGAAATGAGTGAAATGACTTGTCATCGAAGAATGGGAATGATGGGACACTTTATCTTAAGATAGTGTGCTAGCCACTTTTATTTAAAAGATATGACGTCCATCAAGCCTGCTACTGTCAAGTTTTTTAGGATTCAACGGGAGATGGGACAGATAGTTAAAATTTGTCAGGACGAAGCTTCTTACTGTAGGATCCTTGATCATTAATCATTCTCATTTTTGGTAATCTCCCTGGGATGATGGCAAAGTCAGATTTTTCTGGAAAGCTAATAGGATTTCGAAAGGGACAAGAGGCAGTAGCCTTAAAAGAGGTAGTTAAGAATCCTAAGAAGCGGGTAGTCAGGAACCTTGAGAGGTGGCAGTCAGGAATCCTGAGAGATTGGTGGTTGGGTGACATTGTTATGAGGGTCGGGGGTAATAGATGTTTACCTTGGAGGCCTCTACGTGTCGTCCAAATTTTTACTCAAATATCCAGTCCCTCAATTTCTTGTATGAGACTTGAGGGGCTCTCATCAAAAACTATTTGCCTAACTGGGTAGGTCTCAATAGTCAGTTCGTCTTCAGAAGCTGCGACTTCTTGAGAATCTAAGAGAGGTGGAAGGCTGTTAAGAGGCTGGGTGTGTCTCAGTTAGTGTACCTGTGCATTGATGATTTTTGATAACTTGTCTTATCCTGACTCCTTGGTAGTCTCTTTTAGTAAATGCAGACTGCCCAATTATCATCTCAAAAGTCCATCAATCTGCGAACTGTCATCACTTTGAGTTTCACGACATTAAAGTCAAATTACTAGGGTCCACGTGTTAGGCAATCAGTAGTTAGGGATCAAATCACCCTCGAGCAACGAAGTCATTTGTGGGATTTAGACACGTGGTAATCCCCCAGTCTTAGAGACCAACGATTGAGATCTGAGGTCTTTGTTAGTATAAAAACCCTCTATTCTCTCTATTTTCTTTATCTTTTGCCTCTCGCTGCTACTTTGTCAATGCTCTGAAAATTCTTGTATTTTTTTTCTGAGTTCTCGGTGCTGTTCTTCCTTTATTTTTCTTTCTGCTTTGTGAGTGCACTATTCTTCTTCGTCCTCCTTGCAAGCTTTGCTTCTCATCATTTCATTTTTGTAACTTCGTAAGGTATGGCTTTAAATTCTTGTTGCTTCTAAAACCTTTCTGTGGAGCCTGGTTTTAGGAGAGGAGGGTTGATGCTCCTGTTTCCTCTGATGATTTGAGGGATTTTAGGAGTGTTGGTCAAAGTTTTTTTGGGAATATGATTTTTTTAGGGTTTTCTATTTCTTGTTAAGATTTGAATTTTCATGGTGAGTTTTTACGCAGGTTAAAGATGACAATGGACAACCAAGGAAACTCGTTGGATGCTGCTCGATCGAGATAGAGTTTGCATGGGACCCCCTGCCTGGTCATGAAGGAGGTGAGGAAGACAGAGGGGCTTCTAAACAGGCAAGGGCTAGGGGCCTTAATAAGACTTACTGGTACCCTTATACAGTAACTGAGACAAACCTTCAAGCTTATAGGAGACTGTTCGTGATTCCTGACTACATACAACTCAGGGTGTCGCAAACCCGTGAGGTTTCAAGTGTCCTGGCTCCTAGGGAGATAGCTATAAATGAGGAGCACCTATTGATCAGGGCTCGACTTTATTTGTACTTTATCAAGATCTTTGAAGCTTTCGAGATCCCCCCATACCAGCTCACTTTGAACAGCTAGAGAATTCTGAGCAGGACTGCCTGCCCCTACTCTTGACAAGGTGCTACACCAAGAGGTCTCATGATAAGGGCCTTAATAAGACTAACTGGTACCCTTATACCAGCTCACTCTGAACAGCTATATGCTCAGGAAGAATGTCAGTCAGTGTAACAACTGGTCTAAGTCTGCTAACAATATTGTCCGCTTTGATCTATCCCTTGGGGTCTCACGATTTTGTTCTTGGTAATGGGTTATATCGAAAACTTTCTAAGAGGTCACCCATTTTGGTACTACTCTAACTCAAGCACGCTTAATTGCATAGTTCTTGAGAAGAAACCACCATCCATCCTAAAAGGCCTTATTGACAACTTGGTTCTAACTTTACATATATAGCCCAATAACTTTCTCTTCTATTTCGATGTGGGATTCGATTTATCCTGTCGTCCTAGAAGCTTGCCAGAACCCGCTTCTTGCTCAGGCACCCTTGCCCCGATGCCACTTTCTGGCCTCATCGTATCGGGATGTTACAGGCCCACTAGCTTCTACCTGGTTTGTCCCCGAACCACCACTATCGTACTGGAGAACTTGGTTTTAACTCTACATATATATCTCAGTAATTTTCTCTCTCATTCTGATGTGGGATTCGATTTATCCCTACCGTCCTAGAAGCCTGTCAGAAGCCACTCCTTGCTCAAGCACCCTCACTCCGGTGCCACTTCCTGTCCTCATCGGAATGGGATGTTACAGCTAATTGATGAGTACATAAAAGTGTATGTGTATTAAGGGTTAAATTTATCATTTTACACTTAAAGTATAATTAACTCTCT